>JAODAL010010709.1:0-103653 GCA_025379985.1 Phyllomedusa bahiana | reverse complement strand
ACAGTGCGGGGTTTTCCAAAACACCCGCGTTTTTCAGCGCGTACTATACTGCCGAAATAAGCCGTGTAACATACCCTAAATCATGTCAGTCATGTACAGGAGCCATAGCGGGACCCAAAAAATCAACTTTTATGTTTTAGTTTTTTTTTTCTACACTTTTTTTTTTTTTACTTTTCCTTTTTTTTTTTTTTATCCCAGAACATTTCCCGGGCCCATTGGACAGGGGACCCCCATAACCGTTTGGAGCGGGGGGAACCCTCCATGATTACTGTGGTCACGGGCCGCGGTTTCATGGGTCAGTTTTGCCGGGGATCGGGGTTTCCCCCACTTTCGGCATTCAGAACTGCTCTGGGAACGAGCTTTTAAAGGGGCTTTTCACACGGCGTTTTAACCCCGGGTTTTAAATCCGCTTTTTAATCCGCCCGGGGACCGACAGCGGATCCAGAGACACATCTAAAAATTTAGCAGTGATTTATCACGAAGGCAATAGGACACCAGCGGTTTTTCACATGAGAGAGCGCCGCGCGTGTTCTCCTCCCCTGGGGCTCTGTCTTAAAAGAATGACTGAAATTTTTTCAAAGACAGATTCGGGAAACACACACTGGATCCTCATTTAACGCCGCTGCGTCCTCATTGCCCGCATGATAATCCCTGCAATTTTTGATCCTTCTCTGGGTCCCCCTGTGGGCTATAAGCGCATTACATCCAAAATACGGCGCAAACCGGTTTTAGCGCAAAAGACCAAAAAACGGCGTTGGGTTGGGAAATATCGCCCAAAGTGCCCAGGTGAGAACCCAATTTTTGAAAATTTAGCAGAAAGGGTAAACAGTCCCAACATGTTCAAAAAAAAACAGAGAAGGGCAAAAATTTAACTAAAAGGGTCTATGAAAAGCGGGGGGCCCCGTTTTTTTGGCGGTTTTTTAAAATAAAAAACCCCCCAGAAAAAAAAAACCCAAACCCTATATGGGTGTTAACAAATTTTACACTTTTTTTAAATTTCCCTGCAAAAATTTCCCAGTTCCCCCGTCGTACGTTCTTAAAAGGGACCATGCTTTGTCGATAATTTTTGTTGCGCAATTAAAGATTTTTCGCTAATAAAGTTATCTTTTTTCTTACGCTAAAAATATTTTTTTTTAACGGGTTTTTGTTCCTATTAAAGTTATCTTGCTTTTTCGCTAAAAAAATTTTTTTTTTCGGTTTTTGGGGGAAAAATACGTTTTTTTTTTTTTTTTCATTCGCCATACACTGAACATACATTTTTTGTCCGAAATCCCAAATTGAGTAATGTGCATGTTTCAAAAGTTTTTTTTTTTTTTTCCAAGCCGTTGGTTTTGAAATCCAACAATAGAAAATAGGGGGTAACTACAAACCGGATTTTCTATTGCGGGCTTGGCGTTGGTTAATCGGTGATTCTAAATAGTGAGTCCACGAAAATCCGACTAGAACCAAACGGGAGACAAGCCAAATATGAATTCCTCACTGGCCCCCCCCCCGCGCTATTGGTCCCCGCTTGTCCTCTTTTACACAGGAGGGGTTGATGTTTTCTTGGTATATATCCCCCATTACTGCACAATTTATCACTGCCAAGCATGGCCATTGTAACCTTTGGGTGATTGACAGTATGGCGACAAGTCACCGGTAAAGAAGTTTTACTTCAGGGACTAGGATTTCAAAAATTCCGAACAAATGATTACAACAAACAAATCAAGTACATTAAATTTTAAAACCCCCATCTACTTTGACGTCAGCCCGCATACTCTTGGAGTAGCACGTGTGGTGAGCTGGTATTGGATATAGAGGTTGTGATAGGCTTCCACACATTCCCTGTTGCTTCTTTGGGTAAAAGGGCGATTTCTCAGAGATGCGGGAAATGGGTGATTTTTGGGCTTTTGGGCACGGGATGTCTTTTTTCTGAACGGGCCCAGTTTGTGACCTGTTGGCGGTGCGGGGGAAAAGTATCCTGAGGGGAAAAAATGGCGCCACTGGAATCAAGATGTAACTGGGGATCACAATGTGATTGATTGAGAGGTAACATTGGGCATGATGGTAAACATTGGAGAAGTTTACCACCAAAAACTACTTTTTTGTTTTTTTTAACAACTTTCATGCACCTCTGCTAACCCTACGGTATGGGCCCCCAGAGAAAGGGGGTGTCACTGCCCCCTCTACAACCCCAAATGTTATGGGACCCAAGCAGAGGGTTTCACGTAACCTCTGCAAAAACCCTACTGTGTAGGGGGCCCGGAGCAAGGAGTCACTGCACCTCGCTAACCCTACTGTGTATGGGGTCCGGGAGGAGAAGGGATTTCACTGCACCTCTGCTAACCCCTACTGTGTATGGGCCCGAGCAGAAGTCACTGTCCCTTTGCAACCCCTACTGTGTAGGGGGCCCCCGGAGCAGACGGATGTCACTGACCTTGCAACCCCAATTGTAGGGGGGCCTTGGGACAGAGGGATTTACTGCACCCGCAAACCCTACGGTATGGGGCCTTGGGAGGGGTGTCACTGCACCTCGCAAACCCCACTGTTTTGGGGCCCCCCGGAGCAAAGGATATCATTGCACCTCTGCAAACCCTACTTGTATGGGGCCCCAAAGCAAGATGTCACGCACCTCTGCTAACCCCGTGTATGGGGGCCCCGAGAAAACGGATGTCACTGGCCACCTCTCTAACTCTAACCCAGGGGCGTTGCTAGGTCCTAAACATCCGGGCCGGGCCCTTTTGTGTTAAGGGTGTTGTTTAGTAGAGCTGGTTCACACGGAAAATTGTCACGCCCCATTGGAACTGTGGATGTGTTTTTTGCAGAGAAAAAACTTCTGTTTCTGTCACTAATTTTCTGCATATCCACATAGTTTCCCGTCCATCTCCGCAGTCAGTGCACAATGAAAGTCAGAAATGACAAATTAGCTTTTCAAAATCACTCACCTCCGTATGCAATACCCCTATTAACAGTCGCCAAAAACATACACCTATACATGGACCCAATCTACCAGACAAACCCATTTTACTAAAACACCTACAAAACCAAGACGAAAGCTATTACTACTTAAGGATCAATAATTTTCCTGCCAGACCCGACCGAACGCAACCCCCACATGTGACTATCACTGTACACAGGCTCTGAAACGTATATTACCCCATACATGACCATATATTTGTAGATACTAGTTGTATGAAGGGCCCGCTCAGCAGAAAATAAAGTGATTACACTGCAGTTATATTTAGTGACTCACCGGAGACGTCTTTTCTGATCGTCGTTCACTTTCCCTTTTCTTCTCCATCCGGTTCACACCTTCAGCGATATCTCCCGGCCACGACTTGTCCTGCAGATTTGACACAAATACCCTTAGAATCCTCACATTATCAGCAACTCCTTACTTATAGGTATATAAGTCCCTCATTAGGTAGTGTATAGGACCCCTCAATTAGGCAGGTATATAAATATAGGGTCGCCCTCAGGCAGTATATATATAAAAATTAAATCACTCTCAGGCACGTATATCTATAGAGATAGGGTCACTCTCAGGCAGTTATGTAGATATAAGGTCACTCTCTGGCAGGTATATAGATATAGTGTCACTGTCAGGCAGTATATATAGATACAGGGTCATTCTCAGGCAGTTATATAGATATAGGGTCACTCTCAGGCAGGCATATAGATATAGTGTCACTCTCAGGCAGGCATATAGATAGGATCACTCTCAGGCAGGTAAATAAATATAGGATCCCTCTCAGGCAGTATATGTAGATATAGGGTCTCTCTCAGGCAGGTAAATAAATATAGGATCACTCTCAGCCAGTATATATATAGGTATAGGGTCTCTCTCAGGCAGGTATATATAGATATTGGGTCACTCTTAGGCAGATATATATAGGTATAGGGTCACTCAGGCAGGTATATATAGATATAGGGTCACTCTCAGACAGGTACATAGATATAGGGTCACTCAGGCAGGTAGATAGGGTCACTCAGGCAGGTAGATAGGGTCACTCAGGCAGGTAGAGAGGGTCACTCAGGCAGGTATATAGAAAGGGTCACTCAGGCAGGTATATAGAGAGGGTCACTGAGGCAGGTATATAGATACGGTCACTGAGGCAGGTATATAGATAGGGTCACTGTCAGGCAGGTATATAGATAGTGTCACTGTCAGGCAGTATATATAGATAGTGGGGCACTCAGGCAGTATATATAGATATTGGGGCACTCAGGCAGGTATATAGATATTGGGGCACTCAGGCAGGTATATAGATATTGGGGCACTCAGGCAGGTATATAGATATTGGGGCACGGTCAGGCAGGTGTAGAGATAGGGGCACGGTCAGGCAGGTGTATAGATAGGGGCACGGTCAGGCAGGTGTATAGATAGGGGCACGGTCAGGCAGGTGTACAGATAGGGGCACGGTCAGGCAGGTATACAGATAGGGGCACGGTCAGGCAGGTGTACAGATAGGGGCACGGTCAGGCAGGTGTACAGATAGGGGCACGGTCAGGCAGGTAAACTCCTTTAAAAATAACAACATTATTACTCACCTTAGCTCCTCTGGCTGAGCGCGCTCCATCCTCTTTAATCCGGCGCTCCTCCGGCAGCTCATCGGGTGCACAGCTATGACGACTGTGCGCCCGAGGAGAGGCAGCGGCGTGATGAGGTAATTACATCGCGCTGCTGCCAGCTTAGCATCGCGGGGCCGCAGCGGGCCCTCAGTGCTATGAGGACCCGGCGGCCCCGCTGTGTCGGAGCCGTGGCTTACTGAAGGATCCAACGATCCTCCGGTGAGCCGGTCCGACACTGTCAGCGGAACAGGGAGTGCTCGCACTCTGCTCCAGAGAAGCCCTAAGCTGTATGTGTGTCCAGCGGACGCACATACAGCCATAGAGACCGTCGGTGCTCCAGACCCACAGCAGCGGCCTGGAGCCCAGGCGGTTCGGGGCACAGGGAGTTTTATTTGAGGCCCGGCCCAAAAAAACTGCCTCCCCCGCCCTTACCCACTGTTATGGGGCCTGGAGCAGAGGGATGTACTGCTCTCTGCTAACCCACTGCATAGGGGGCCCCGGGAGCGAGATGTCATGCACCTCTACTAACCCTACTGTCTATTGCGTAAAACATATTCAAACACATACCCAAAGTGTGAATGCCGATACGGATTTTACATTGAAAAAAATGAATTAAACAGGAACATTGTTTGTTAGTTATTATTATTATTATTATTATTATTATTATTTATTTTAAAGCGCCATTGTTTCCCGGGCACTGTACATTGAGGGGGGTTAATACATTACATAAGTCAAACGGGAAAAGTGATAAGGATAAGACAATTGGCACACAGAGGGACAGAGGACCCTACCCCCAGGGGGACAATCTACAAGGGGGGGGAAAAAAGACAGGAGGGGAGGGGGAGAATTCTGTGGGGAAGTAGTGACAGAAGGTTAGTGTGGTTTAGCAAGCCTGAAAGAAAAGGTTTTCAGGGGTTTTTTTGAAGCTGGTGAAAATGGAGAAGATCTATTGTTGGGGCAGTGATTTCCCGATGTGGGTGAAACACGGGGAAAATCTTGGGGATGGGTTTTGTAGGAGCGATAAGGGGAGAGCAGAGGGGAAAAGGGCTGTGAGGAGGGATGCGTAGGGGAGATATTGGGAATTTTGGGGAAATGTATGGAGGGGAGAGGGCAGAGACCTTGTAGGCATGGTTTGTACTTGAAATGAATTCGCTGGGCAATGGGGAAACCCGGAAGGGTTGGAAGGGGGGAGGGAGGGAGTAGCGAGGGGGAGAGGGGGGGGAAAAGACGGCAGCGAGTTAAGGATGGATTTGGGGGGGAGCGAGGGTGCAGGGGGGCCACTGAAAGCATGTTTCAGTAGCTAGGTGGGAATGACAAGGGCATGGACAGCTTTTTGTAGGTCATAGCCGGGAACGAGCGGGTCGAGAGTTTTTTTTCAGGTGGGGCGGCAGGAGAGGGGGGGTTTGGATGTGTGGTTTTAAAGATGAGCAGAGTCTAGGATTACCCAAGACAGCGGACTTGTGGGGGCCGGTGAAAGGTAAACCGTTGACTGTAATAAGAATCAGGGGGGGGGTAGAGTTGGATGGTGGAAAGATTATGAGTTGTGTTTTTTCCTCATTTAGTTTTAGGAGACGTGAGGAGAAGAAGGAGGAAATGGAGGACAGACAATCAGGGATCCGGGAGAGAAGAGATGTGACGTCTGGGCCGGAGATGTAGAGTTGGGTATCATCAGCATACAGGTGGTAATGGAAGCCATGTGAGGCTATGAGCTGACCGAGGCCAAGGTGTAGATAGAGAAGAGTAGTGGACCCATGACTGACCCTGGGGGACACCAACAAGAATGGCCGGGGGAGGAGGTGGACAAGAATGAGAGACGCTGAAAGTCCGATCAGTGAGGTACGAGGAGATCCGGGAAAAGGGAGCCAAGTCCGTGATGCCGGGGAGGAGAGGATTTGTAGCAGGAGGAAATGGTCGACAGTGTCAAAGGCAGAGGACAGGTCTAAGAGGAGGAGCACAGAGTAGGAGCACAGAGTTATGTGTTTGGGTTCGATTTTGGGTCCGAAAAACATACCCAAACTTGAATCTAAAAAAACGCCATATAAAGAATATCCCCTAAAACTATAGAGTACCTTTTTTGCAATCCAGAAAACGTATCCAAACACGTACCACACTTTGGGTATGTGTTTGAATACGTTTTACGCAATACGTTTTTCGGATTGAAAAACGTATTGCAAAACGTCATGTGCACATACCCTTATAGTAGAGGAATATATAACCAAGTAGCAATAATTTATATTACATAATTACTCATTGCATTATACTCGGTCAAGTAAGCAATTTCTCCTTAGCATCTGGGAAAGCTTTATTGCAATACCTCTTTAGGAAACTTGGTTGGAGCTGCTCCTTTCCAGTTCTGATCATATTTTTCCACTCCTTGTGGTCTTCTGAATATTGTTCTTTGGCAGATTTTGCAATAATTTAACTTGCAATAAAGAAACAATGCAATAAGAGAAGCATGTTATTTTCTGGTAGTTACACTAAAGAGGACGTTGGTATTGTCACAGCAATACATTCTATAAATAAATTTGCGTGTATTTAGGCCGTAATTTTGCAGAAAAGAGTACATAGAGTACGATGTAAAATACGTGGCGTCAATCGCACGTTGCGTATTTTAGCGTGAGTCTAAAAAGAAGTAACATGTTTAATTCTTTTCAGGCATACACGCACTGGAATATTGTAAAGTATACGAGGCTATTACGTGGGGTTTGCGCTGTTGACATTGAGCTTGCAAGATTTTGGTAGACAGTAGTCTTAAAGGGGTTGTCTCACTGCAAAGATCATAGTTGAAAATGTGGGGACCAAAAATCTAAGCATGTCCGTCCTTGGTTACCATTAGCAAAGTGCTATGGTTTTAGACAACGGGCAGCTTTACTTGTGCTTAGCAGCCCTGTTTGCTTACAGGTCGGAGAAGAGTTCTGTCCCGCCAGGTCACAGACGGGAACGTGCAGGGGGATGTGTGTTTTGAGATGCAGGGATGGACAAGCACAGGGGGATGTGTGCATTGAGATGCACAGGAGAGAGAGAAAGGGGGATAGGGAAAGGGGAGAAGGGGAGGGAGCAAAAGAGAGAGATTCCTGACTGCAAGGGGAAGGTGCTGCGGGGGAGGGTGAGATTCACTGACTGCAAGCGGTGGTGGTGTGAGAGATTCACTGACTGAAAGGGTTGGTGCGGGGTGGGTGAGATTCCTGACTGCAAGGGTGGTGCTGGGGGAGGGGGGCACTACTGCAAGGGTGGTGGGTTGGGTGGAGGGAGATGCACTGACTGCAAGCGGTGTGGTGTGGGGGAGATTCACTGACTGCAAGCGGAGGTGCTGCACTGGCGTTTGCGGGGAAGGGTGCGATGCACTGACTGCAAGCGTTGGTGTGTGCTTGGGGGAGGGGGGGGAAATGCACTGACTACAAGCGGAGGTGCTGCAACGGAGTTTGCGGGGGAGGGTGTGATGCACTGACTGCAAGCGGAGGTGCTGCAATGGAGTGTGCAATTCACTGACTTTAAGCGGAGGTGCTGTGACAGTGTTTTGGGTTTGTAATTATCTACAGATATATCCTGTGTGAGAGAGAAAACAGAAAAAAAATTACCCATCTTTCCCAGAGCCCTGAATGTCAAATGCCCATTCTATTTAAACAAAGTAAGTAGAGAGAGCGAGAAATGTAGAATACACAATTTGATTTTACACTTAGCTTTTCACTTCCAAAGACAGCTGAAAACCTCTCTCTTTCCCTAGCTCACACAGAGTGAATCCTCACGTGCACTTTGGGCCGTGTATGCAGAGAGAGAAGATACTCCCTGCTGGGAGGAGAAACACACCCTCCATTTCAGAAGCTCTGCTTAACAACCAGTATAAACGGCTGCCAAATGCTGGAACGAGACAACCCCTTTAAATTTAGTGACTGAGTAAAAAGTTATTATACTTACTACTCCAAAAAGGTTCACATCTTTGGGTGTATGGCTGGCTACTGGAGGAGAGCAATAATGAGTTAAAGGTTTAGAATCAAAATCACTCTAAAGGTGCGGCCACACGGCAGTGACAAAATACCGGTCGGATTCTGATTAAGGGGAACCTGTCAGCTACTTTATGCTGCCTGAAAAACAGCTGCAGGCAGGGCTGGGACAAGGTATTCTGGTGCCCTAGGCAAATGAGGCAAGTAGTGCCCCACCCCTCCTCTCCCAATGTAAAATTCAGCCCACTCCATACCTGTTTGCACCCCCTTTCTGCCTGGGATGAAGTAGACTACAGCTCGGATTTTCTATTGAGGTCTATAGTGATGGTCCTTTGCGAATTCTAAACACTGAATCCGCTTAAAAATTCAACCAAGAACCAGTGCTGTGTAGACACGGCCTTACAAGGAAGGTAGACTCATCAGTGTGATCATCATTTGACTGTTCAGTATATGTGTCTCTACAGTGTAACCCAAAACATTTTGATATTCACAATAACCATACAACTACTTTACCACTGAGAAAATAAAAGTTACGGTGGTTAAACAAAAAACCTCTCCTCTCTGGAGGCCCAAGCTCGGCTTCATCCTTAACAAGATCATTCACACGTTCAAACCTCATGATTCAATGCGTTTTTAAGAAGCATTTTTTTACTAAAGTAAATGCTTATTGGATGTGGAGAGTTTTTTTCGGATTTGGTTTTACAGGCGGTAAAATATGGCACAGGACTGCTGAGGCGATCGATCCGTCACGTGCCGAAACAAAGAAACGAGCGCCAGCCGGAGACTCTACGTTGAGTCGCTAGGCAGTCGAAGAGAGGAGTTTAGTTTTGTTGTGTTTTTTTTTTTTTTTTTTTTAATGACGTTTGTGCTTTTTAACTTAAAACAAAAATAAAAAAAACAAACTTGCTCATCCTTTACCCCAATATCCGATGTTGCAGGATAGTTGGGACACCAGATAATAGATCCATTAATCAGGCATCCTCAATCTGTGGCCCTCTCGCTGTTGAGAAACTACAACTCCCATCATTCCCACTGTTATAGATGATATAAATGCATGATGGGAGTTGTAGTTTCCCAACAGCTAGAGGGCTGCAGTTTGAGGATGCCTGCATTAGATGGTCAGCCAGTCCTGCTGAAAGTTAGCAGGTTTGGTCAAGATGTGCGTGTTCCTATTTTGCACATTGATGGCATATCGATAGGATGTACCATCAAAGTCTACTAGGTCTGGGTTCCAATTTTGGGACCCGCACCTATTTTGGGAACGGGCCCTCAAATGTCTTTGTTGAGAACGCACCATTCACCTGTACTTCAAACTCGCATAGAAATGAATGGAGAGTTGTGCGGTGGTGCAGCCATCCCTCCATGCTGGACAGACTTTCTGGGGCCCGTTCCCGACATGGGTGCAGAGGTGGGACTCCTACGTATCACACTTTAGTGGTATCTCTTATAGGCATACATGCCAACTCTCCCGCTTTTGGCGGGGGGGTCCCGCTAATGGGGGTCCCCCCGCCCTCCCGGCAGAGTTGGCATTCCTTCCGCCTTAAATTACCGCGGCGCAAGAGTACGCTGGTGCGCTACTCCTTGTCGCCACCGTGGGCCGCTCCTCAGGCGGTGAAGCGGCCGCAGCGGCCGCTTCACCCGCCCGGAAGTCTCGCTGTGCAGGAGGAGGCAGGATGGGATCGGTTTCCCCTCCCTCCCTTCTCCCCCTGTAATGTACAGCGCCGCCGGTGAGCGCCGTACATACATCTCTGCAACACACTCCCCTTCTTCCTCTGAGAGAGATCGGAGATGTTCCTGAGCTACAATGACCTGGTGAGGTAAGTGATTTAATATTTTATTTTTATTACTACATGGGGGGCTCCTCCTTGGCTATCTAAAGTGGGCAACTACCTGGCTACTAAAGGGGGAACTAACCCTACCTGGCTTTTCTAAAGGGGGCACTACCTGGCTTCTAAAGGGGGCAAACTCTACCTGCTTCTAAAGGGGGCACACCTGGCTTCTAAAATTGGGGTCAACTACCTACTGGCTTCTAAGGGGGCACTACCTGGCTTCTAAAGGGGCAACTACCTACCTAGCTTTCTAAAGTGTGGCAACTACCTACCTGGCTACTAAAGGGGGCACTACCTGCTACTAAAGGGGGCACTACCTGCTTCTAAGGGGGAACAACTACCTACCTGGCTTCTAAATGGGGGCACTAACCTGGCTACTAAAGGGCAACTACCTGGCTACTAAAGGGGGCAACTACCTAACCTGCTACTAAAGGGGACAACTACCTACCTGTCTTCTAAAGGGGACAACTACCTACCTGGCTTCTAAAGGGGACAACTACCTACCTGGCTTCTAAAGGGGACAACTACCTACCTGACTTCTAAAGGGGACAACTACCTACCTGACTACTAAAGGGGACAACTACCTACCTAGGCTCTAAAGGTGGACCAACTCTACCTACCTGGCTTCTATAGGGGGCAACTACCTACCTGCTACTAAAGGGGCAACTACTCTACCTGGCTACTAAAGGGGGCAACCACCTGGCTTACTAAAGGGGCAACTACTGGCTTCTAGGGGACAACTACCTACCTGGCTTCTAAGAGGGTGCAACTACCTGTATTACTAAAGGGGTCAAACTACTACCTGGCCTACTAAAGGGGGCACTACCATGGCTAATAAGGGGCACTACCTGCAAATAAAGGGGGGCAACTTACCTGGCAAATAAGGGGCAACTACCTGGGAACTACGGGCCAACTACCTACACTGGCTACTAAAGGGGGGCACAACTACCTACCTGCTACTAAAGGGGCAACTTACCTACCTGCTTCTAAAGGGGGCACTACCATGGCTTCTAAAGGGGGCACTACCTACCTGGCTTCTAAAGGGACAACTACCTACCTGGCTTCTAAGGGGACAACTACCACCTGGCTTCTAAAGGGGACAACTACCTACCGGCTTCTAAAGGGGAACAACTACCTACCGTGGCTTCTAAAGGGCCAACTACCTACCTGGCCTTCTAAGGGGGCAACTACCTACCTGGCTACTAAAGGGGAGCACATACCTGGTTCTAAAGGCGGGCAAACTACCTGGCTTCGAAAGGGGCAACTACCTTGGTTAACAAAGGTGGGCAACTACCTGACAAAAGGTGGCAACTACCTGCTACAAGGGGCATCTACCTGCCTGTAAGGGCACAACTGGTTATGGAGGGGCAACTACCTGGCTAGTAAGAAGGCATCTACCCTGCTTTTCTTCCAAAGCATTATGCAGTTAGGCGGAGTGGGCGTGGCTAAACCCCTGCCCAGGGCCCGCCTCTTAATCTCCTCTATTTTCCATTTTCAAAAGTTGGCAACTATGCTTATAGGTATGCCATCAAAGTGCAGGATGTGAACACCCCTTTAATGTCTATGGCCACCATGAGCCCAGCATTGTCTTTTTTATATTTCATAGAGATATAGGAGAATCCCTGTGTAAGCAAGTTGTGTTTAGGCTGTTTTTGTTATCTCTAAATTTAATGGCGCCTGATAACGGTTATTTTCGGTTTTCTATCCCACGTAACCTTGTTGTTGTTACTACAATAACTTTTCATGAAAAAGAAAAGGAATCATCGTGGTTATTATTAATCTGAACCAGCAGTTGGCCTTGCATTGAATGAAATCTCTGTTCCTAGTTTTTTCTCACGCAACTAAATAGGACATAAATAAACCTCCAAATGAACTTTACAAGTTTTTTCCAGCCAAAACTCAGGTTTAATCCACTTCAGGTTTTAATCTAGTTAAAGGGCACGTTCCAGCTACTTCATGCAGCCCCCTCAGTAGAGAGCTGGTTAGGGGGGGGGGTTCCTGTGACTACTACATGTCCCGTCTGAGAGCCATGTACTGTAGTCGCAGGAGTCTCGCCCCAGCCTGATCATTGATGAGGGCACAGGAAAAAAAACAGAGCATCAGGAGGTTAGAGAAGCCTTCATATGGAGAATCTGACGGACTCTTCAGTGCTGACCGAGTTCGGCTAGTAATAAACTGTGTGTTTGACCAAACGACACTATAAGGGTATGTTTACACGGCTTATTTTGCTGCACATTTGCATGCGCATCTTCGCGGTGTCTTGCGGCTGTATATGTGGCAAAAGCTTGCAGCAATACGTAATTCATAGCTCTCATATAGAGCTATGAATTATGCGTCGTCTCCCTGGGTGTTCGATACGATCGTATCGTATGCCCAGGGAGAGAATTGTCAATTGTTCGCGGCGCTTACACGCCTCTGTCGATGGGGCCAGCCCCTCCTGCTTTGGAATCAGCGCGTGCTTCCAAAACACATGACGCATTGCGGCGCGTACAGTACGGGCCCCTATACGCCGTGTGAACGTACCCAAAGGGTACGTTCACACGGCAATCGTAAAATACCAGTCGGATTCTAGAATAGAATCCGACGGTATTTTGTAAATTGTTTTCGCTCACGAATGTGCGTGTTCCAAATTTTTTTGCCCTGCTGTTGGTTCTGAAATCCGACCTCAGAAAATCCCTGCTATGTAGACTATCGTTCAGATTTTCTATTGAAGTCTATGAGGACGGCTTACAATTGATTTTCGAACTGATTCTAAATCCGAAATCGGTCATAAAAATTGACTGTAAATCCTTGCCGTGTAGACGGGCCCTAGCAGTGGTCGACTGGGTGTCCTGGGGCCCACAGGGAATTGATCTTCGGGGGGCCCACCCTACTGTACATGAAAAATATAAACCGGCCTCTCGGACATAATTGCGCGCCATTTTACCACATAATACAGTGTGCCAACAGACAGTATTTTGTAGTTACAATATCAAGTTAGTCCACATATGTTCAGTCTAACATATCATAGACATCAGGGCTTACTTAGCTCCATCCATATCCCCTCCCACCCACATACACTACCTCTACTCAATCAGGGACCGAACATGTACGCTTCACTATAACATGCCCGAAATGATCCCTACAACACCGCCGAAAGAGATAGATGACCAACATAGAGGTCAGGAACACCACTCAGTATAGACCTACAAACACTGTCCAGATATAGAGAACCAACATAGAGGTCAGACACCAGCTCAGGGTATAAACCTACAACTAACCGCACATATATAGACCACATAGAGGGTCAGACACCAGCTCAGTATAACCTACAGCACCGCCATATATAGACTAACCATAGAGATCAGACACCACACAGGAATAACCTACAACACCACCATATAGAGACCAACATAGTGGTCATAACCCACTCAGGTAAACCAAAACACTGCCTAATAGAGACCACCACTTGGAGGTCAGATACCAGCCTCAGGTAATAACATACAACACCTCCAAATAGAGACCACATAGAGGTCAGACACCAGCTCAGTATAACCTACAACACAGCACATAGAGGTTTAGACACCAGCTCCAGGTCACCATCCACATACAATATAAAAATAACCCCCTGAAATCAGGGACTCACCGAAGACGTCTTGACTGATGAGTCGTTCTCCGTCTCTTATGAGTCGTTCTTATTCCCTTTTCTTCTGCATACCGTGCCAGACCGCCATGATGACTTGTCCCGGCCACAACTCATCCCTGCAGAAATTACACACAAGTATCTTAGAACCTCATTTCCAGCATCCTTTACCTAGTTCCCACCTCTGTAACAAACTACCAGGGGTGGAGAGCGGGTAATCAAGCCTAGTATCCTCAAGGGTGGAAGGGTGGGGAGAGGCCCCAGGAAACTAGATAGGGCCTATCTAGGTAGGTAGACCCCCGCTGGATAAGTTGGAAGCCCGGCCCCAGGTAGGTTGGTGGGTACCTAGCCCCAGGTGGGTAGGTAAACAGCCCCCAGTTAGATAAGCAGGCCCCAGTTAGGAAAGTAGATAGGCTACAGTTAGGTTGGTGGACCCCAGTTAGGTAGGCTGTAGGTCGGTGTTGGCGAGTCCCAATTAGTTAGGCTGTAGGTAGGTGGTTTCCCCCAGTTAGCTAAGCTGTAGGTAGTTAGGGTCCCCTTTATATAGGCTGCAAGCAGTTAGGGACCCCCTTTAGGTAGTATACAGGCAGTTAGGGGTCTCCTTTAGGTAGTATACAAGCAGTTAGGGACCCCCTTTAGGTAGTATACAGGCAGTTAGGGGTCTCCTTTAGGTACTATACAGGCAGTTAGGGGTCTCCTCTAGGTACTATACAGGTAGTTAGGGGCCTCCTTTAGGTAGTGTGCAGGAAGTCAGGGCCCCCCCTTTAGCTACTGTGTAGGTAGTCAGAGCCCCCTTAGTATTTAGGTAGTCAGGGCCCCCTTTAGATAGCCAGGGCCCCCTGTAGGTAGTCAGGGCCCCCTTTGTAGAGAGGGTCCCCTGTAGCCAGAGCCCCCCTAGATTGCCAGGGCCCCCCTGTAGGTTGTCAGGGCCCCCTTTGTAGAGAGGGCCCACTATAGGTCGTCAGGGCCCCCCCGTATGTAGACATGGCCCCCCCTATAGGTAGTCAGGGCCCCCCCTATAGGTAGTCAGGGCCCCCCCTATAGTAGTTAAAAAAAAAAAAAAAAAAAAAAAAAGAAGAAGAAACACAACAACAGCCACTTACCTGGCTCCGGCTCCCGCGCGCTCCGAGCTGCCGCCGGCTCCGTACTGCCGTCCTGCATAGGCGGCGCGGTGATGTGACGTCACAGTAGGGGCCAGCGTCCGGCAGGTTGAAGGCCTAACGCGTTCAGCCTGCCAGGGAGACCAGAGGAGTGCAGCGCTAGTGGCGCTGTGCTCTGCTGACACCGCGCAGCCCCGGGAGTCGGGGACATTAGTCCCCGGCTACAGGGCTCAGTTTCTGGGTGCTCGGGACGCAGGGCCCGGGCGCTCAGGGACCGGATGCACGGACGGGCCCCGGGGAGCGGCGGCACTGCCTCCGGGGCCCACAGTGGCTCGGGGGGGCCCACCTGGGGATTCACCGATCCCCCGGCGGCCCAGTCCTAGCCTGCATTGCCTTATTGTCATCACTCCATGGGTATGCTTTAAAGCCAGGCTCAGCTCAGAAACATTCCTATGTAGTGGACATGACCTGATCAGAGAACGATCTGGCTGCCTCTAGTGACTCATCAGCCACTATATAAACAGAGGCGTTGACAGGAATGTAATCATTCAAGTACAGAGCTGGAGGGGGAGGGTATTATACATTAATATGGACACTTAGGGCCCGTTTACATGGCACAGGACAAATACCGGTCCGTTTATCCAAATCGATATTTGGTCCAGTTTTTTGAGCAGTGGCACACAATTCGGCCCGCAGGGAAACTGCTTTTCTCCTCAATGAGTGAAGAAAAGCCCCTCCCCTTTCACTTGATCAAATTCCGTCCAAAACCGACGATAGAATGAACATGTAGAAATGTTTTGTCCTGGGTGGGCCGACGTCTGAAAAACTGCAGTTGCTGAAACCCCCTCCATATAGGCCTATGTACAAGTTTGCGGCGGTTTTTCAGAACGGTTTGCAAAACCGCAACCGTCTGAAAAACAATCCGCAACCGCATGTGCAGTGGGAACAAGGCCAACAGTAAAAACAATAGTACACAGTGACTCATCACTGCAAGCTGCTAGAGTCTAAGTGCCTTTATTATTGTGCACTGTATTTAACTCTTCTGATAGGAGGAGAGGTCAGTTTGATACAATTTCTAAACAGACCTTTTCCCTGGCCAAAGACTTGCATGTTTGATGGCTGACCTGCAATTAAGACCTTCCAAGATTGAGCCAACAGCAGGTCAAAGAAAAAAGTCTGAACATGCTCTTGCTTTTTTTTTTTTTAACTATAAACATAATATTGGTCAGATATAAAGTAGTACAAACAGAAAACAGTAAAAGCCATTGTAAGACCAAAATTCAAATTTTATCCCCAAAACACAACCAGCCCACCTCCCAAATCCATCTCCAGAACAGAGCAGTAAATATCCATTACAAATCAAATAGCAAATGCAATATTAATAACAGTCTGTTCTGTCCACAATAAATTGTACCTGCTGTCGGCGGCCTCCATCCACACAACTGCCATAGACACAGTCCCCGGAACCTCTACACGAGATTCGCCCAACACCCACTGCCTAACTAAGTTCGTGCAAGCAAGACCAGAAGTATCCACCATTTAGCCCATATTTTATTATATACTTAGTTTTGCCCCTCTCTATAATACACCCCTCGTCCTCCAGAGCAATCAGCCAATTCACTTTATTAACAAATTCCTGTGCGATGGGGGGTTCTGCATCCAGCCACTTTGTCGCTATAATTTCCTTGCCATAAATCAAAGTCTAGATATTGCTGATTTTTCACAGCTCTGAAACAGTTTAAGTCTTCTAAATATCCCCAAACATACAAATACCACGGATTCATCCTCCACTGTTATTTGAAAATCGCTGATCAATTGTACAACAAAAATCCATATCATCTCTATTTTAGGGCAATGCCAGAACAAATGCATCAGAGAGGCCGGTTGCACATGACACCTATTACACATAGGGAGAGGCCCGAATTCCATTTTTATGCAGAAAATAGAGGAGTTCTATAAACTCATGTATAAGAATAAATGAGAATTCGATGCTGTTCACTCACTGTAATCAATGGTATGGTTCCTCAGTGAATACTCCTCCCAAATATAAGGCACTATAGGGCAATATCTCCTTCCCCACCTACTACGTAAATCTATTGGGTTTCTAGAAAAAAAAGTTTGCCAATAAAATTTATTAAAGACGTATATAGTCCCGTTCGTTGTTTTTGATGTTCTTGACCATTAACTATCGGATATAAACTGCAATATATTGAATTGTGTCGATTTATCTCTGCATTATAAGCGTGCCTAAACTGAAAGTATTTGTTAGTGCGTATGCAGTAAGGGCAAATTTCCATTGCAATTGAACTGTAAGCAGTTTAGATATTGAAGGTCCCCTAGATGCCCATGGACACGAATCCCTTGAGCACAAAAAGTTCGGACAACCAAGGGGGTATTCCCAAAGCTCGGTATAGGATGTCAGCCCTGAAGCCCAAAATCCACCCGAAAATCCACCACAGTTTATGCATCAGATATAAAGTTGGAAACTTATTGGAGTGAAACTTAAAAAGTTTTTTCCCTCCATTTTAACCATAATGATTGGGAGAATTAAAATAGTGGGCGTAATAGTTTCAAGTTTAAATCCTTTATCCCCCTCCACCATCCCAATCTCTCATATATTGCAGTTGTGCTGCCAAGAAGTAAACATCTGATTAGGAATTGCAAGCCCCACCCTCCTCGTCCTTTTGTCCAATTGCAGAGTTTCTAGCTTTAATTCGGGCATGTGTCCTCCCCAATAAGCATCTGAAAATAGTTTTGGACAATTAATAAAGAATTCACGGGGAGCCAACTGGAGAGTTATGTATAGGAACAAACGGGGCACCCAATCAATTTAAACCAGATTTGATCTACCCGCAATTCGGATAATGGTAATTTACGCCAGACATCCAATTTTATTTTTAAATTTAACTATCAATGGAACCAGATTCAACCGCCCAAATTTCCTGTAAATTTACAGAAATATTTATACCCTATATATCTTAAAGAATGGGGACACTAGACAGTGGTAAATCTCCAGGGAGAGTAAATTGATCCATGGCATCCACTGCATAACGACAGACTTCCCCCAATTAATTGCAACACCAGAAGTAGGCACCATAGATTTAATGTCATTAAATTGCCTCTGGCAATGAGCTGCCAGTATGAAAGCCAAAACAAGGAGGAAATATCATACACGAATAAGGCTATTTTGTCCTCAAGCCTCCTATCCTAATGCCACAATACGGGCGTTGCTCTAATCTTATCTGCTAACAGCTCAATTGCCAGGGCAAATAGCAATGGAGAAAGGGCATCCTGTCTTGTTCCCCTTCGCAATCAAAACGTCTTAGATGTAAAATATTGGACTGCACCCTGGCCTTGGGATCAGCATAAAACAGCTTAATCCATAAATAATTTTTTGCCAACCCCAATTTATTTAAAACCTCCCATAAGACTTTCCACTCCACACAATCAAAGGCCTTAGCAGCATCTAAAGAACAGAATGACCTAGCCCCAGATTATCAACAGAAAGCTGCAGTTCAGGTACAGTCCTCCGTAAATTATTGACGTATCCCTCTTTGGTATAAAACCCGACAGATCATGATGCACAGTCTGATACCACCGCAGTTAGTCTGTTCGCAAACACTTTAGCTAGATTTTTGGTATCCACTGGGTTTAGAGAAATGGGCCTGTAAGACACGAGGGAGCAATTGGATCTTTAATCAATGTTTAATAACACTATTATTACCGCCACTTGCATTGAAGCAGAAACCCTGCCCTGTGTCCTCTGCAATCCTGAAAAACCCCAACAAATTATGTACAACATCACCCCAAAGACTGCTGAAAATTCTGTAGGCAATCCATCCAACCCAAAGTCTTAACTGCCACCTGCAGTTCCTCTAGACCAGGGGTCCTCATCCGGGGATTTTCATCCGGCCCGCCGCTGCCACCTGCGGCAGCCGCAATCCCCTGAGTTGGCTGTTAGTTCTATATAGCGGCCCCTGCAGTCTCGCTGCTTGCGATGCCCTCACATCACTTGTCACCGCCCACAGCAACATAGATGGGAGGTGCCGTGTGCGGTGGACAGGTAAAATGAAAGCCACTGCGAGCCAGTCGGACAGCATGGGCCAGCTACAGTTTAGGTGCTTGAGGGCGGACACTTACAATATATGGGGAGGTGTCATGTTAGTGGCAGAGGGCGGACCCTAGTGCAATGTATACAGAAGTGTCCGCCCTCAGCCCCTAACAGACACCTCCCTATATTGAAAAGTCCGCCCTCAGGCACCTCCCGTACCGTGGAGAGTGTCCGCCACTGTCATCCCCTGCGATGCCGCTACCCGCCGGCCACCGATCGGTAGGGCCTAGTTCGATGCCGAACACTAAGGTACCTTGCTTAGCACCTTAGCGATCGGTGATGGCAGCGGCGCCGGACTAAACTGTATGTGTTACCGCCGGACGCACATACAGATGCTTCTGCAGAGAGCAGGGCTCTCCTCTCTGCAAGTACTCTGGTAGGCCAGGAAGGATGCGCCTCACCAGAGTCCACAGCACGGGGCGGCGTCAGCGTCCCCCCCACACTGCTACGTGCGCGGCCTTGACTCACCGCCGCCCGAAGAATCCCAGGAGCCCGACAGCGCCGGGTGAGCCAGTGAAAGCTGAGTGAAGTCAGTTTTCTTTATTTTTAATTATCACCACACCTGCTGGGTTGGGGGCCTAAATCTACCTACACCTGCTTGGGGGTGCCATAAATCACCACACCTCTGGGGGGGGTCCTAATTCTACCTACGACCCTGCTGGTGGGGGTCCTAATTCTAACCATACACCTGCTGGGGGGGTGGGCCTAATTCTACCTACACCTGGCTGGGGGGGCCTAATTACTACCTACACCTGCAGGGGGCCTTATTCTACCTACACCTTCTGGGGGCCTTATTCTACCTACACCTTGCTGGGTCCCTTATTCTACCTACACCTCTGGGGCCTAATCTACCTACAGACCTGCTGGGGGGACCTCCATTCTATCCTAAAGACCTGCTGGGGGGCCCTCATTCACACAGACCTGCTGGGGGCCCTAATTCTACCTACAGACCTGCTGGGGGGACCCTAATTCTAACCTACATACCGCTGGGGGGGGGGCCTAATACTACCTACTAGACCTGCTGGGTGGGTGGGCCTAATTCTACCTACGTCTGCCTGCGGTGGTGGGGCTAATACCAACCCTAACGACTGCAGGGGGGCCTAATTCTACCTACTTCTGCTGGGGTGCCTAATTCTACCTATCGTCTGCTGGGTGGGCCTAAATTCTACCTACGTCTGAGGGGGTGGGGTCTAATTCTAACCTAACTACTGCTGGGGGGGGGCCTAATTCTAACCTACTCTGCTGTGGGGGGTCCTAAATCTAAAAAACCTACGTCGCTTGGGCCAATAATAAATTGGGATCACTGTAAGTAATCGACCCCAAAGTAAAACTTTTTTTAAAACTATATTCCGTTCCCTCCGATGTTCTGAGGTACCGAGAACTGCGGCCCCGTACCTTAAAAAGTTTGAGGACCCTGCTCTAGAACGTAGCGGAGCATCCAAAGCCTCTCACGTTCAGCTGCTCTCAACATAGGAAGATCTATACCCCGTAAATATTTTTTGGGGGGTTTATTGAAATTCTGAGAAGGGAAACCTTAAGTCTCTCTGTATATAAATGTTATATAAAAATCACCCCCAATATTCCCAAAACATCCAAGGGTTCTGCCATTAAGGCGCCTGAGCGAAGTCTGCAAAGGTGCACTACAAAAACAAAAGCTGGTATAAAGCTGGAGCCTCTCTGGAATTTAATGAAAGTGGCTAAATAAAGGCCCACCTGCTCCCCGTCCACCAAATCAGATTGTTTTTTAAAAAATTGTTTTTATTTTCAGCAATACTAATAGAAATAGTGTTCAGCGTATCCTGCGCCCTACGCAGTCCTCCCCAGCTTGTGAAGTGCGAAGCAAAATGAATTGATACACAGCAGCAAAGACTTGCTCACCGGATAGTTTTTTCTAGCTGCCCCTTTTAATCATCATGGTGCTAATTTCGCGCGTCAGCACCCCTCAAAGGTACGCCTTCATAGTGTCCCACACTATAGCTGGATCGGCAGCCGATTCCACATCAGTCTGAAAGAATCCTCCCAAATCTGACGCCAATTAACTGTATCCATTAGGGCATCCAGAGTGCATTAAATCTCCACCGCCACTATTTCCTATGGATAAATCAGGATTTTAATCTGTATCCAACATTGTCGAATGATCATAAATGAGCATTTAAGATACTCAGTTTTGTAGTTACCAATAACACAGCCGCTGATTACCCAAAGCCATATCTATTCTAGACAATGTGTTAATACGTACAAGAATAACAAGAATAGTGAAACTCATTATGTTTTTAGCACGCCAGATGTCTACAATTCCAACTCACCAATCATGTTGTCCAAACGGAGTCAATCTGAGGGTTAGTAGTACATGATTTGCTGATAATTTTAACGCCAAAGAGGGTCCACCACAGTAAAAAATCCCCATAATAAGAACTGGGACATCAAGATACCATCCACAAAGTTAAGCACTGCTTTAAAGGAACAGCAATAATAGTTGGTGGAGGTAATAAATGTTAACCCAAAACAAATGTACAAGAATGTTATTTTACAGTAATACACATATATATCTCCCATCCCCATCACTCTCAATAGCCAGAACACTACAAAAGGAATAGGATTTTATGGATAATAAAACTGACTGAGCCCTTGAAATAATTACTGCGAAAAACAATGACCGCCCAACCCACCCATGCCCTTTGTAGCCACTGTACTGTATGGGACACTTAAATGTGTCTCTTGAATAAACAATAAAAGCTGGCTGTATATAGGGAAAGAAAATTAAACATATGCATATCTTTCTGTTGGGTCACTCAGTCCCCTGACATTCCAGGATATGGCAGTGTAATCTATCCGCCAACTAACATCCTGAGCCCCATTAAGTGACCAGTAACTTCAACTGTCAAGATGGACTGGAAGCCTCCGACCCTGCCTAACAAAGAAATTAAGCGCATTCTGGAGACGATAAACCCCCCCCCCTCAGAAATATACATAAACCCACAACTGTAAAAAAATTTACAAAAATACAAAAATAAAAATGTGGCAAAATTGTAAACAGACAAAGCCCTAAAAATTGGCACAGTCCTCCATACGACCGGAAGTGAGGCAACAGTTAAACTGTATCAAGAAAAGAGACTAACAGATCTTCTCCAACCACCCCCAGCTCCAAAAAATGTATTTTAAAATGAAAGCAAAGAACCGGGTATGAGCAGTCATCCCATCTTGGCGACTATGCCTTAATCATTAGAGAAAGCGACTCACAGTCCCGTCTGCAAAGGATGAATAGATTCCTCCAAATCACTGATTCTGGTTTCCAGCAGCAATTGACCCCTCTCACAAACTCAGCATATCATGGCCACATGATGTTGATATCCTCTTAAGACCACCAACTTGTGAGTCAGGGTGGATAAAGCAGTAATGGCATTGATGAAACAGCTTGAAGCACATCCCTCATTGTAGGCTCCTCTGTATATTGCTGTGCTTGTAAACCATGTAGTGACCTGTGTATTTGTTTTAGTTCTGAGCTCCTGTATGCATGCTGCTGGCACTTCCACTTCCACTGCTCCTTGCCTGTCTGTTACACAGCTACTGCTTGAATATTATTCCAGCATGCTTCATGTGCTTACTGGGAACTGTGCCAAGGAAGATGTGGAAGGGTAGTGGTCAATATGGGCTAATTAGCCAGTGTCCCAAGCGGCTAACCCTCTGCTTGCCTCCCCGCTGTTCTTGGCATAGCCACCTGTCCCTGGCTTACTTGTTCAGCCCCACTCATCCACCTTCTGTGGCTCCTGTTGCGGTCGAGTCATCGCATTACAGTCTGTGAAAGTGACCAGAATACCTCCGGTGAGTATGAGAAACAGCTCTGCTTGTTGTCCACTGGAGTTTTGTAAGTCCTATAGCTGCTCCAACACAGGGATTTACAGGAGCAAGTGCTGGAGCTCCTCTGCTTACTGCTCTTTAAATAGTAGTGTTGCCAGGGTAAAGCATTATGAGATGCTGCCCTGACATCACTGGGTGCAGGAATGATGCCACAACCCCTACAGCAGGCATGCAGCTTTCCCATGATCAAAAACGGATTGCTGTGGAGGGTGTGACGTCACCCACCTTTCTTGGATGCTAGATAGGCTACCCATTGTACAGGAAAGTGCCACATTCCCCACAGCAATCAGAGTTACAATGATGGTATAGCGGTGTACCTACTGTGGGGAATGTACATCTTATACATAGAAATATATAAACCAAATTACATGTATTACATATATTATTAAGAAAGAATGTTTACCATGTTACAAACTAGATAGGTGTGTGCTATTTTCCACCCAGAGTCTGTCATGTCCATTAAGTGGAGTACCTCGGACTGGCTGAATGGCAGGCGCCGCAACAAATTGAGTATACCATTCTGCTATTAATTATGTCATCTTTAAACTTTTGAAGTGTTAAAAAATTTATAAACGGAAGGATTTGTAAGAATAAAAAGTATATGTTTATACCGTGCCCAATCTACATTGTTTGAGGAATATGGTTGAACACATCACAGTAAGCAATCAAAGCCATAGGTCCAGCACAAGCAAGATACAATCATAAAAGTAATGTATACAATTGGTCAAATAATACAGTGAATTAAATGTGCTCAGTTATCAATTCACTACAAGATCCAGTCAAACATTTACAGCTACTCCCCAAATGCCATAAGTCTAAGCATACCATGTGCACAGATATAAAATGACAGTAAGGCAAAAGCTGAAAATTACACAGTGCCATATGTTCTGCCATATTAAAGGGACACCATCATCAACATTTTTTTTTACATACTGACAAACAGAATTTTTTTTACGTTCCATTATGTATGTCACTTTCTGGTTTGTCTCTCTGACTTCCCCTCTGTGAGCTCTCATGGCATGGCAAGGACTGATTGATGATTCTCTTCCAGGCCCACTAAGGGCCTGAGAGGTGCAAGTATAAAGAAAGATTTATCCCTTACGCTTTCATATATTGCTCGTCATCGCCCTTTGTCTAGGACTGTCCAGAGAACAGGGCAATCATTCTGTCATTACCTACTATTTGTAATGAAACTACAAACCGATAAAGCACTTAAAGTGAACGAAGATTAGTCTGCCCTGCCATTCAGGAGTTTTCTCTCTTTATTAATCACAGTTAAAGAAGGGCAAGATTTTATATGTAATGTTTATTAGAACTGCCAAAATAAAAAAAAACTGTCAATGTAATAAAAAAATTTTTTCCAGGAATATTGATTTTAACAAAAATACCCCATTCTAACAGAAGTGTCCCTTTAATTCTGTAATGCTGGGAAGACTCCTTTGGCTGTTTTCTAAGAGACATGAATGCAGGCTAGTCATTGGAAGATATGCAGATGCCACTCCTGTAGGTGATATCTAAAGTGCACTAGGTGTAATATGAGACCACTCACGGATAATAGTGTTACAGTTTTTTTGAAAAATAAAATCTTTTTCATGAACAATTCTACCCAAATCTAAAACCGGCAATTTTAGGCTATTGCACTTTATGCCGGTTAATAGCGGGAACTCCAGAAACCAACAATAACAACATTACCTACGGCTTGTAATTACAAATTAGATATGATAAGGCCTTAAGGACGGAGCAAATGAGGTCTAGTGACGGCAGACACAACTTTGCAGTGCTTTTCTAATGAAACCTAACCTGATTCCAGCTTAGTCTATTCCATCTGTTATTGTTTGTTTTTCTAGAACATGAAAGCAGCTGACGCTGTCATATCTTCACTAATGTACAACACATGCATCAATCTCCACCAAAGAGAGCATGAAAATGTATCTGTAACCTGAGAGACAGCAAATGACATATTAAGTAGATGTGTTACTGAATAAAATATTGCCAAAAAGTATCCAGTCTCCTTGTAGTCACCACAGAATGTCAAGACAATCGAATACTCTTCAAGGCATTGAATACTCTTCTTCTGCTCTATTTCCCTTCCAGCTCAGTCATACTAGGCCAGAGAACAGACAATAAGGGCGTGTCCCCACTGCAGAGGTCAAATAGGGCGGTATTTGTCCTGTTTTGCGGCCGTCCCCACGGCCGCAGGGGGGATGGTTTTCTCCGCGATGAGCGGAGAAAAGCCCTCCCCCTCCACATTGACTTGCACATATTCCGTCCGGAAACCGGACAGAGGAATGTGCATGTTCAATGTTTTGCGGCCGGACCGCGGGCGGAAAAACTGCCCGACGGAGAACCCTTTGCAGTGGGTGACTGCTGAAACGGGTTTTCCCATAGAGCACCATTGTGCTCATTTTCGGCCGGTTTTTCAGGCGGTCTGAAAAACCGCAAACCGGCCGAAAACCCGTGCCGTGCGGACATGCCCTAAGGGCGACATGTCCCAACAGGCCAACGCCAGTTTTTTGGTCTATTTTGTGCCAAAACAACTTTTGACACCATACTCTTGTACCGTCGTACACCAAAACTAGGCGCATTATACACCGGGCACGACACTTTGTAATGCGCCTAAATATGGTGCGCTGTGCGCCCCTGTCACACGATGTGCCTATTGAGGTGCATTACATATGTTATGCGCCTCCGTCGGACAATGCGCCTCGATAGGCGCATTACATCTACTACAAATGATATGCTATGAGCTGCGAGTTGCGTAATGCGCCTTTTTCGTCGCAATGGGCCCCTTTAGGCGCACTAAGTTTTCTATGCAAGGTATACTTGATGGCAGTTTTTAGAAGGTTTCGGTATTTTAGGCGCCCTTTACACTGATTTAATGCACCTAAAACTGGCATAGATAAACCACTTTTTGGACGTCGCCCTAAATGAATATCCCCTGCATTTTAGGAGGACCATATTTTAACACCTGTCATTTCAATAGTAGGTTACAATAAAGAGGTGGAGTCAAACTAGGATCTGAATCCATTCTTTGGCTAGGTGTACACGGCATTAGACAAAAAAACTCACTGAAAACCAAATCCTAAAAATGTTCATAAAACTGATTTTTTTTTTTGTCCACTGCCTCTCAAAAGCTGCTGAAAACGTCCATTTTTTGGTGCATTTGCGGTTTTTGCACTTTTTTTATGTACTTTTTTGCAGAAATGCAAAACATTATAATTGCTATGGATGTCTGCAAAAAAACGCGCCAAAAAATGTCCGATGCTTTACATAGACTCAAACAGTAAAAAAAAAAAAAAAATAGGAACCTTTTTACTATTAAAGTCCATAGGATCTCTTTTCAGTCGTATTTTCAGTGTTTTAAGAAAGCAAAAACGCTGAAAAAAGCCACAATCATTATGTACAGTGGAGACATAGCCTTATTGTTCTAGGTAGGCAATACAATAGCACAGAAAGAGGATACCCAAAATGGTTTATTTTGCAGTATCAATAATGCCCCCCTGAAGATTGGTAGTAAAGCTAGAAATTTAGAGATAGAGACAACCAGCTATGTCGCTGATTATTCTGCTGACACTTCAATGGACATTGTCGATTTGCAAAATAAAAAAAAAACCAAAAACCAAAAAGCTGTTTTAAGGAATGCGTGTGCGTTTAAATTTATTGGTCTCTGCAGAACATTTGTTAAAGTGGTTTTCCCATCTCATTAGTTACCCTTAAACTTGAAGGCAAAAGGTAACTTAAGATAAAAACACATTGCTGTTCTGATTTTGCTTCATTACAAAAGTGGAGCAGTTCTTATCTCCTGCTGGTTTACACAAGCTTCTCTAGGTTACTGACCACTGTGCTGTCCTCTAAGAGCCCTGGCCGGCCCGGTGATGTCACTCTCTGCTGTGTCTTAGCAGAACAGGTGCTTGCTTCTCATGCTCTGATCTTTACTTCCTCACAAAGAAAAAAAAATCAACCCTTTAATTACTGGAAAGAGATCAGGAGCCTTGCACTGTGCTGTCAGGGCTGCAAAGTGACAATTACCTTTCTATGTAAATAAACAGATGAGTGTGATTGTAGAAGAATCACTCTTCTCATCTTGGCAGCTTCCCTCATGACAAACACAGCTCTGCTGGCCCACATTCATGACCAGTCTTCCAATGTCCTTCTTACAGGCACAGCTAGAAAAAGAAGCTTGCAGAGCTGGGATGTCAGTCACTGCTGTAGAACTGCTCACAGCCTGCACAACAAGCAGGACACAAAGCTGCTGTGAAGAGCAGGCTCTGTAAACCCAATTTACAATTGACTAACCAAGCCCAATACCTCATGTTACCATTCACATTCCCTGACTATTTAAAAAAAAAAAAAACACAACAACAATCAAAGCATACATATGTAAAGATAGAAGAATAGGTAAATAACCCACCCAAATGCAGGGTACATTACAATAAAATGCAAACTTAAGCTGAGTTTTCCCATCAAGTAAATTTTACGCTGCTGAATCAACCTAAACATCCACCTGTGCAAGAGCCCATCTACATAACATGCTTTTATCATTGGGTTTTAAAAACCATAACAATCCGACTGTAAAAGCATCCCCATAGACATCAATTGAAAATCTGCGTTGCAGCCCACACGGTTTTGATTTTCAATAGGTCGGATTGCAAAAACAGTTTTTGTGAAAAAAAGTAGAACATGTTCAATAATCCACCGGATCTACAGTCAAAAAGCATCTCTATGTCGAATCCGCGTCTAAAATCCCATAGAGATGAATGGGACTCGTCTTCTAACTGCAAATCCGGTGGGGGGGGGAAAAACAAACATACTGCACACTGAAAAACGGGTCAAAATACTGGTCGCGGTTTTTGGATTCCGAATCAGACTCGTAATATTGTGTGGACAAAGAATAAGATAGGATTCTGGTGCAGATTCAGCAACGGATTTCACCCAACTGAATTGGATTTTCATCCATTAGGTGCATATACAAAGGTTCTGGGTTATTAAAAGCAATTAGAGATCTTGGTGGGTAAATGAAATAGAAAATCACATAGGAAAAGGTATAATTTACATCCTAATGTCTTTTGGATCAGCATGACAGTACAACATGTTCTCATAGAAGAGAAGATGTCGGAGGTGTCTGGAACCAGCTTATTCCAATTTCCTTATTAACAAGGTATTTTGTACTGTTTAAATAATAGAACAATCTATCCATCAGACATATCACATTAAAGGGGTTGTCTCACTACAAAGATTAGATTTAAACATGTAGGGACCAGTAATTGAAGATCCTTTGAAAATATATTGCTTTATTTCTTGGTTTTGTTGAGGAGATAATTTGAAATTTATCAGCTCTGAATGCACTCAGGTTTCTCTAGTTACCGTCCTGCTCTCCCTTTCTCTCTCTGCTCTGTCTGATCTGATAGCAGGAAGGACGACAGGTCGGCTGCCCAGTTTTGAGAACAAAGCATGTGATCTGACACTAGTAATTAGTCTCCTTTCTTAGTTTACTTTGAGCTCTGTGGCGCTCTTCAATTATAGATAAAATTGTCTGATCTCATGTCAGTACTTTTAGAAGAGCTGTGAATGCAGAGCTTAAAAAACTCCTGTCACAGTCTATGCCCCCTTGCTGAGGACAGTACAAGCTAGTGACAGACCTGCTGTTTCCAGCGCTGTGTCCCTTATTCTGTAAGATGCTGTAGTTTGAGTATTTAATGCTCAAATCTGAAGTTTTCAACCAGAAGAGTCCTTCAGAGAGTCAGTTTTTTTCAAACCCCGCCCACCTCAACTAATAAACCTATTACTTTGAATAGAAACATGTGAATAACTGTCAGTGGGCGGGGCTAGCCTTTGGTGGGCGGGGCTAACACCTGCTCGTGAATAAGATTTGAGAGGTAAATGCTCTAAAACTACAGCATCTTACAGAATAAGGGACTCAGCGTTGGGAACAGCAGGTCTGACACTGGCTTGTGTTGTCCTCGGCAAAGGGAGCATAACCTATGTGACAGGTTCCCTTTAAATGTTAGCCGCTGCCATAGAAGCGGCCACAGCCTGACCAGAATGAGACAGGAAGCATCAATCTGAATCTACTTCTAGCTCTGAAACAGCATGGTGAGACAACCCCTTTAATAACTGCCTGGACCATTTGGCATGAGGATGTGAACACACTCCCTTCTTTTTACTGGTAGATTACACACCCATTCTTGAAAGCTTGGGCACACACAAACTTCTCACCAAGCTCACCTGTACTTCATTTTATAACATTTTACACATAGGTCTATCTGACATTAGAGTTCTCTTGGGTATGTTGACACTTTAATTTTTTTGCAATAGACTTCAAAGTGACATCTGGCCACAGACTTTTTGCCTTATTAAAATGGTCATAAAAAAAATTATTAAAACAACTTATGTGAATCCAATCTAATGCTACATAGGAGGCGGCAGAAATCTGAGAAACAACTTTGGATTTCTGCTGCAGTTTGTCCTCCTTGACATGGATTTCACCACATTTTAAGGATGCAGATGAGCCCCATCCAATAGGGCTAGTCTGCTTCCTAGCTTCCACACTAAACATGTGCTAAAAGCACAAAAAATTGCTTGCCACTGTTGCTTCTATTTAATTTGTTGCTTAAAGGGGTTTTGCCAAGAAGTAAGTTCCTTACCTAAAAGGCTGATACTCCCCTCTTGAGGCTTGAAAAAGGGGAGTTGTGTTTCTGTGTTTAAAAAAACAAGTACCTCCTCTGTGATGTCATTGCACCACCTCCCATGCACGCTTCTGATATTCAGTCTCTGTACTTGAGCAAACAGGTTTGTATTGTGTATACTGTATTGTGCACAAGCTCTATGGGTTTTGTTTCTCCCTTTTATCTGCTCAGAAAAGAAGATAAGCTCCAAGCAGGCAGCATTCTTTCATTTGTTCACAAACTGATGCAGGGCAGAGCAGTGAGCATCTGCATGTTTACTCAGATAATTACATTACAACCAGTGGATTCTCTATACAAAAGACACAGGACATTTTCTCCCCAGTCCCTTCAAAGCTCGTTAATGTTCCCTGCCATCAGATAAGAAGTGCAAACAACGCAAGCGTGGCCAGATCAGCGCCTGTCAGTTCCTGGTTGTGTCTAATGTAAACTGTCAGGACACTAAGGGCATGTAATGAAGGCTGTAGATCTCACATGCTTCACTTTTTTTAATGACATATAGTTAGAAAAGTGATTAAATACCCATATTGGAGGATCCCACGTCAACATTAGATCGTGGCAAAACCCCTTCACATCACACAATGCATAAAATAAAACGTGCCTGAATTATGTATATTCTCGTTCAAGCACATGGAATACTTAAAAACATTTTTTCATGCATACACTGATGCTTAAACGGCACATGAAACACACGTTTTACGCATCAAAATACATATGCAAAAACATAGGAACCCATGGTATGATCAAGTGTGGGATTTACATATTATACAATCGACATCTAATTTACTGCTAGATCTGGGTTCAGAAGTCCTAGACTTGCACTTACATTTGAGCCATGGATTTGCAGCAGATTGACGCAAGAATTGGCCCCATTTTCATTCAATGTGGCTAAGCCTTGGTGTTTCCATACAAAATAACAGGTTAATACATTTTTTTTTATTGCTAAATATCGACAAATAAATTTTTATATCCTGTTAACAGGGTTGTGGAAACACCATTTACATACATGGGGCATGGATTGTTGCCAAATTTGATGCAAATTTTGTAGTGGAATCTATGCAAAAAAATCTATGTCAAGACCTCAACTTGTTAAAGGAGCCTAATGCTTATTTGTAAAATATGCATGTAGTATTCAATAAGTGACCAATATACACTACTCACAAAAAGTAAGGGATATTTGGCTTTTGGATGAAATTTCAGGCAGGATGAACATAATATTTTTTGAAATGCACTAAAGAAGATTAACTTTAGAATGCACAAGTCCAACTGTTCAATGTTTCAGTACTTTTTGCACAAATTGCTGATCTCTAACAAGAAGCTTAATGGCAAAGTTCACAACAGGTGTTTAACCCCTGAATCGCCCAATAAATTTAAGGGATCAATTTGAATTGGGATTTACACAGTCCTCTTCATCATGCTAGTCACATTTTGACATCATGAGACCAAGACACCTTACAATAGATCAACTGCATCTACTGTTTGTGAGTCTTGTTGAAGTACGATCTCAGATGGAAGTGGCCACTGAGCTTGAAGTGTCATCAGCAGGTTGCAATAGAGATACAGAGAGACTGGAAGAGTCACAGAAAGGCAAAGAAGTGGACGTGCTTTGGTTACATCACACACTGATGACTGCTTCATTGTAAACAATGCCCCACGGAATCGGATAATGAATTACACTACTCTAGGCACGTTTAAGGGAGGTGAGAGGAAACCAAGTGTCATGTCAGACCTTTTGCAACCTTTTACATCAGCGTTGTCTGCTTTCTAGACAACCCGCAAGAGTACCTGACCACACCACCAGGCACAGGCCTCTACAATGGAGGGACCAGTGGTCCTCAGTACTGTTCAGTGATCAAAGTCATTTAATTCAGAGCAGAAACAATGGGTGCCCATGATGCTTTAGACATCAAGGAAAGCACTATGCACCAGCCACTGTTGTCACCAAATGAGCTTTTGGTGATCTTACAGTGCAGGTAGGTGTGTCTAGTCAATAGAGAACCGCCATACACTTTGTGAATGGTACAGTGACAATTCTCTACTACTTGAATAACATTAATCCAGACCTTGTGACTCTTCATGAGCAGCACAGGGCTAATTTCATCTTCACCGACAACAATGCTCCAGCTCATCAAGGTACCATCATTAGGGAACAGTTGTTGGAGACTGCAGTACCTCAAATGGAGTGGACTGCATGCTCTCCAGATCTGAACCCCCTAGAAAACCTATGAAATCAGCTGAGTTGAAGGTTGCCCTTCAAGAAGAGTGGGATGCCATGCCTCAGAGGTCAATAACTCTGAAGAGCACGAGAAGTCTTTGTCAAGCTGTAATTAATGCTTAAGACCACATGACACATTATCGAAGCATTGACATTTTTGGATGATGTATACCCTCCACTGTTGTTGATTTCCTCATCTCAAACTATTTAATGAAACAAAAGCCAACATTGAAGGCTACGACTTAAATGGTCTACTTTCAGGATAAAATATCACTGTAGCGTGAAATTTTTAGGTTTACCATAAATTTCAAACATAAGCCAAATAACCCTAACTTTTTGGAAGTAGTGTATTTTGTAGAGTTAATATCTCAGTTTGTGTAGGACTAACCACACTACCCTATTCTATAAAAGAAAATGACAATTGATTGTAGCCCTTATCCCGACCAACCTGTTGGGAATCTTGGAGAGGTCTATTTTATCTTTTGAGAAAACATAAGGGATCACAACAACTTTCTTCAGATCTGGTAATCCTGAGAAAAGCAGAAGCAGAATGGACTTCAGTTTTGTGAGCAGAATGGCCATGCAAAGAAACACAAAGCAGGTATTGTATTGTTGCATTCTATCTTAAATCAATAAATAACCTAGATACATCTTTAGAAGGCCAACATACTTGATATAACAAAGTTAAGTCTTGGTCTGTTGATGAAGTTTGAGGAACATTCTGATACATTCATCCAAATAAAGAGAGGACTAACAAACCTATCAGGTAATATATACTGTTCTATATGAGAGCAGAAGAGGATATAGGGAGAAAAGCTATGCTCTATGATATGGCTTTGTATGATGTAAATGTTGAATTTCTGAGTAAACAGCAGAGCAAATCTCAGATAGGATTCCTTAAAAAGAGGAAAGAATTAACTACCTATTTATACCGCCAACATACATTGATTGTCAGTATGCTCTGTACACACATTTATACAGGGACAGCTATCAGTCACTGTATGTGGGTGAGGTTATATAAGATTAGAGTGAGGAGCTGTGTGCATTACCATCTCCCATTAATTTTGGCATCGCAGCCACTATCGCGTTAAATAGCAGGGATAGGAGCCGCCTTTGTTCCCTGCTGTTAGCGGCAGGTGTATGCTGCAATAAGCAGCCACCTTCTATGTAGCTAACTTAATGGTTAAGCCCTCTACATAGGACCTTACTGACAATAGGACATACTCCTATGTACAAATCATACAAACCTTTATATCATATAGCACAGCGTCTTTCCCCCTATCATGTCCTGATGTAAAATAGAGTAACATAAAACACTTGGGAGGCTTGTTTTAATTTACAATATTCATTTCCACAAAGATCCAGTCTTGGTTATGGCTTTAAGAACTTCAAAAACTTCACCAAACTGCACTGTGTAAAGTGGGCTACAAGCTGATGGGGTATAATCACGCATAGCAGATTTGTTATAGAAATGTCTTTGAATTCCATTTATCTGAATGGGGCTAGGAAAAATCCATGCACATGCTGCCAATACAGAGGTGTGAAAGGGATTTCAGTAGACTCCGAAATTGTCACAACAAATCTTTGTGGACATAAATTACAACACCTCATCCAGCCTTTAACATTCAAGAATTTCTGGCCAACCCCAATACACCGAGGATTATAATTTTATCATCTAAGGCCTCGTTCACACGGCTTATTTCGTCGCGGATTTGCCGACGGATTGAAGATCGTCAATCCGTCGGCAAATCAGTCAGAAATAAGTAACAGCCTATTTTCTATTGATTTCAATAGAAAATACGGCTCGTCGTTCACACGACGCGTAGTTCCGTGCCGGATTGCCGCCGCGGATTGACGACGGCAATCCGGACGGAAAAACAATGTGCATGTGAATTATTTACGGACGGATTCACCACCTACAATGATTGTAGATGGTGAATCCGTCGGGAAATCAGTTACAAATACGTGCCACACTTAGTGGCACTTATTTGCAACTGATTTTCAACTGATTTCGGAACGGATTTACGATCGGCAATCCGATGTAAATACGTTCTGAAATAAGCCGTGTGAACATAGCCTAATGGTAAAAGTTTACTGTTGCAGTCGTAGACTGGGGTTCCTTTTGGGCCCATTAAAAAATTATTTTGAGGGCCCACCTTCTATTTATAGTAAACCGGTACATGATCACTTTTTACTTCTGTTCAGGAATCACTACACATACCCAACAAAAGATCAGGTCTAGGAAGAAGACTCTAAGGGCAATCATTGGTTCGAACATCAGCCTAATATGGAGTGGTTTTCTGCTAGACTTTCAAACCTATTATTGTCTCAGAGTTCGAGACCATCAAAGGATACTCTTGTAATGTGGTTGGCCACACCAAACCTGATCTTTAGCCAACAGTAATCATGGCTAATTAAGTTTTGCAAATTTAATTTAGTTCCTAATAATTGACAAGAATACTATTATATACAGTTTGTAACTAGGACAATAGTTGCAATAGTTTGCAACTAGGACAACTAAAGGGGTTGTCTCACTACATTAATTCATCTTACCTCAGTCCTGTTTTCTTGGTTTCATTTTGAATTCAGGGGAGTGTTTACTGGCTTTCAGTAGGCTGCAGTAGAAGCCAGGTCTGTAGCTATAGCAACCAGTGCTGGCAGCCTATCAGGAGAGATCAAACAGGTCTGTAGCTATAGCGACCTGAGGAGTTGATGCAGCCCATACAAGAGGGGATATCTCAGAATCGGTAGGACACCGTTAGTGGAGATATACTGCAAAGTGACTTGTTTTTGCAAGATCTTTAACAAATAAAGCAATCCTTGTAGTGAGAACTGCTTTCTTGGCATGGAGATGATGATTCTATACTGCTGTTTATTCACTGATGCCAACCCCTGTCAAAATTAGATGTAAAAACTGTCTCTGCAAAGCAAAAATCTGTGGCATAATCGGTCGCATTGCCTAGAATTTCTGCCAAGGACTCTCAGTCCGATTTTTCCAATAAGAAAACCCAAACCCTTAGGATTCTCCCCAGCAAATGGATGTATAGCGTGTGTGATGAAAGAGATGTCAGACAATACTGTACCTTTTACTACACTCTGCAGTTTCTCCAAATGAGAATGTTCCTTCCCATTATAAACTACCGCCTCCACTGAGAAGATTAACTTGGGTTGAATCTGAGAAAATCTGTCCAGCACGCCCTAAGGAGAAACAAACAAACTTGTTATGACGTGTAGTTAAGAAAAGACGATGCATTTTACTACGAAAGTCTTGTAAAAGTACTAAAGGCTACTAAAAGTACTGTGCTGCAGCTTTAGTTAGAGCTTTTACAATTGTCATCCCCATAAAGGAATACAGACTCCATCTAAATAGTCACGCAGCAAGGCAGCTAGTAAATTACGTGTTGTTACTGAACAGATTACATTACTACTATTAAATGTTTATACCGTACAATGAAAAGTGCTGCAACATTGTAATCAGCTTGTGGATCAAGTCGCTTTCATGTTCCCAAGATCTGATTTTTATATAGTTAGGATGGTTGAAAAAGGGCATGTTCATCAAGTTTAACCAAGGATGTCAAGAAGATAAAGGGAGGTTAATAAGTAACTTTCAAACTTTGGTTGATACCATATGAGTTCCATATTTTTCTGAATATGGGGAAACAAACAATCTGCCCTAAGAACATTTTTCCCTTCACTTAAAGGGGTTTTGCCAGGACATGCCTTATCTGCTAAGAATCAAATGTAAACAAGCCAAGCTGAGCTGAAAGAGAGAGACACAGCCAGAGCACAGAGCTGCATAAGGGATCGTGTGAAATGTTCACTCAAATAATCAAACTACAACTAGTGGATTCTGTATACAAAAGAAAACACCTTTTCTCCACAGCAGCTTCAAAGCTTCTTCATGTTCTCTGTCATCAGATAAAGCAGGGATCTACTCAGATAATCACACTACAACTAGTGGATTCTGTATACAAAAGACAACATATTTCTACCCGGTGCCTTGAAAGCTTCTTCAGCTCCCTTTCATCAGATAAGAAGTGTGCTCTGCGCAAGCCCGGCCATCAGCTCGTCAGGTCGTATCTAATAGAAGCTTTTAAGTAACTAAGGGCAGGTAAGGCAGCCTGTAGCTCTCTCAGACTGCAATTTTTGTAATCACATATATTTAGAAAAGTGATCAAATACCCATTTTGGAGGATCCCACATCAACATTACATCGTGGCAAAACCCCTTTAAATGGGGAGAAGACTGGAAATTGTTGGCAAGTTGAAAAATGCTTTATATTCAGAGGCTAAAAACCTGTCCTGACCAGGTTCAATAAACATAGGTACTAGGACTTGTTAAAAATAAGAGCTCCAATACATCTAGTGAGCCTTGCAGTTGTCTTATCAGCAAAGCAATTCCAAACAATGGCAGTGCCTTCCCATCTGTCTTTGCCTGTTTTTAATGCTGCATCTGAAATAAAGACACGCTAAAATGGCCGGGGAGTGCCACTCTGTTTCTTCCTATTGCTGTAGTTTTATCAGTATAGGTTTTTAATCTTTGAAAGTAAACCATGAAGGTTTCCATTTGTTGACTTCAAGCACCTATCTTGCAAATAGTGGCAAAATGAAATAAAATATACACTACTCACAAAAAAAATTAGGGATATTTAGCTTTCAGGTAAAATTTCACATTACAGTCATAATTTATCCAGAAGGTAGGCCATTAAAGTCAAACCTGCAATGATGATTTTCTCATCTCAAACTATTTAATGAAACAAAAGCCAAACGACAGTGAAGGGTATACATCATCAAAAAAGGGTAATGTCTCAATAACGTGTCATGTGGCCTTGAGCATCAGTTACAGCCTAACAACGTCTAATGCTGTTCACAAGTTGAGTTATTGCCCTCTGAGGCATGACCTACTCTTCTTGAAGGGTGTCCTTCAGATCATTAAGATTCAGAGGTACAGAGTTACGAGCTTCTACACGGTGACTGATCTCAAAGGTCTTCTGTTGCAACCTGCTAATGACACTCTAAGCTCAGTGGCCACTTCTGTCTGAGAGCATCCTGTTTGAAGCTTCGCATAGGTTTCTATGGGGAAAAAAGTGAGTTTTAGACCAAAACCGTTTCACACATGTGGCCCAAAGTGTAGAGCAGTTCTGTATTGACTAGACACACCCGGCCACACTAACATCACTACCAAAAGCTTGTTTGGTGAGAACAGTGGCTGAAGTATAGCGTTCTCCTTGAGGTCTAAGCATCGTTGGTGGCCATAATTTCGTCACTGAATAGCACTGGTCCTTCATCCAGCGTAGATGCTCCCTAGCAAGACGAAGATGCCTGTGCCTGGTGGTGTGGTTAGGTACCCTTGCTGGTTGTCTAGCACACAGACCACACTGATGTAAATGGTTATGAATGGTCTCATGTGACACTTGGTTACTTCTAACTCCCTTAAACATGCCTGGAGTTGTGTGGCATAGTTTACAATGAAGCGGTCATCAGTGTGTGATGTAGCCAAAGGACATCCACTTCCTTTCTGAGGCTCTTCCAGTCTCTCTGTTGCAACCTGCTAATGACACTCTAAGCTCAGTGGCCACTTCTGTCTGAGAGAATCCTGTTTGAAGCTTCGCAAAGGCAGAGAACAGTTGATCAACTGTAAGGTGTTGTCTTGGTCTCATGATGTCAGAATGTGAATAGCATGATGAGGAGGAGTTTCATCCCTGAATCGCCCAATGAAGTTAAGGGATCAATTTGAGTTGGTGATTAAACAACTGTTGTGAAATTTGCCATTAAGCTTATTAGAGATCAGCAAGTTGTGCAAAACGTACTGAAACATTGAATAGTTGGACAAGTGCATTCTAAAGTTAAGAGACGGTCTCACTTGTTTCATTTAAAACAATATTAAAAAAACGTTATGTTCATCCTGAAATTTCAACCAAAAGCCAAATTCTTACCTTTTTATGAGTAATGTATTTAAAATCGAAGCAGCATCTCATTAGGCAATGATTAAAGCAATTATAATGTATTTTTATATGTTCATAAGGGATAAACTATAAAGATGCCTGAACAGTAAAGACTTTTAGGGAAAAGAAGTTCCCACTAAATGGAAGCCATTGTGGGTTGGTAAGAGAAGACATTTAATATGTGTATATAGAATGTGCTATTCTACCTGACTGATACATCAAACATTTGGTGGATATACAAACACCTATTAGATCTCTTAGAGTATACTCACATAAATCAATGTTTCATTTGTTTAAATCAGAGCTGGAGAAAGCCATCGGCTGTCTGATTCACAAATCTGATGTATAGAATAGAAATTCGAATCAGACAAATTTTCCAGGTGTGAACATACCCTAAGGGCTCGTTCACACGGCTTATTCTGGGACTGATTTCAGCAGTATTGCGCGCCGTATTGGCGCTGCAATACGGCTGAAATCCGTCCCAGGCATTACGGTAATCCACAGTTCTCATAGAGAACTATGGATTCCGTCTCCTCTCCCCGCTCGGCGAATACACCCAGCGGGGAGAAAGTGACATGTCAATTATTTACGGCATGTACGCATCGTGAATAATGAATGTCAATGGGGCCAGCGAGCTGCCGGCCCCCTGCTCCCGCTGCACAGCAGCCGGCGTAATTGCGGTGCGAAATCCGTCCCCGCAATTACGCCGGCAATAAGCCGTGTGAACTGGCCCTAAGGGTTCCATCCTTGTTGCTTATGCTCTTAAAGCCACTGTACATATTGACAGCTCAGGTATTGGCAACTATAAGTACTGAGGAAAAATTTAATTAGGATTTAAAGGGGTTGTTCACCTCCCCCTTTTTAGTGACAGTATGCTGCAGAGCCTATAAGAAAATTGAAAAAAAAAAAAGAAGATAAATATACTGCCCTTTCTTCCAGCAATGCATCTGCTGATCCTCTCTCCGAGTCTTCTGTTGTCTTTTGGTGGTTGGCTTGTATGCACTGCAGCCTCTGACTGGCTGCAGCGGTCACATGACACTTCCCAAACTGATGTCTCTGAATGGTGACGTCATTGTGTAGGAGCCAACCACTGCGAGCTGAAAAGGCAACAAAAAGGGACCAGCAGCAGAGAGCTGGAATTGGAGGTCAGTACAGAGGCAAGTGTAGGTTTATTTTTTGTTTTTTATAGTTTCTTACAAGCTCAGTAGCCTACTGCCCCTATAAAAAGAAGAGATAGACAACCCCCTTAAAGAAGGCTGGGTTTTTTTTTTCTAAGTTTCCATATCACAATATTTAAAAAAAATAATCCTGAAAACTTGCAGTTTTCAGTTTGGTCATTAGGTCTAGTAATTTAATAATAGTCTGACACTTCCTGTTCTGTAGAGAAAAATTTTCAGCAGTCTCCTCATTATCAGCACAGGCAGGATTACACTGAAAGGTGACACCAATGTGTATTATTAACACAGGTTTCACCAGTCACAATAGGAAATGGTCACAGCTCCCCCTCTTCATGTCCCTGCACAGCGACTTCTTCCCAGGTCACAGAAAACGGCTAGAAAACTCTTCTACAGAAGTTGATGGGTCTGCTCCTGTTCACAGGTTCATGTATATTCTGTAAAACATCTCTAAATGCTGTTAAAAGCAGCTCACGCAAGATGGGTTGCTATGGCATGTGCTAATCTGAGTATCCAAAATATCAAAAATATCCCTGGGGTGCACACAGTTTGATAGATTTGGTTCATCTTGGTACATGTTATGAGACTCTTCACACCATCTTTTGGGTGCTACACTGTAGACCAGTGTTACTAGTGCATAACACTAGCAAATTTGGAAAAAAAAATTTCTGACTGGACAAACAATCCTTTTTCTAGAAACTTCTAAAGAGTGTTTAGCAAGCCACAAAAAGTGTCTAATTGTAAGTTCAAACGGCACAACTGCGGCACGCACTTTGCTGCGTATTTGCGCTTTATACTCGGCGAAATGCACGGCGCAATTACGGTAATCCCTAGCTCTCATAGAGAACTATGAATTACGCCTCGTCTCCCCAGACGTACAATCCAAATCATACTGTACGCCCGGGGAGAGAAGTGACATGACCGTGCTTTGGGAGAACGCGCTGATCAGGGCGTGCTTCCAAAATACCCGGCGTATAGCGGCGCGTACAGTACACTGTGTGAATATACCCTAAATCAGATAATAAAAATGGTGCACATGTGCCATTTTATTGCTGCATTACAAGCCAGGATTCTGGTTAACTGGCCTCAATAAATCTCCCTCACTATTCAATATTAACTCAAAAAAGTTTTGAAACCATAAAGTACTGTTCTTTGACAGACAGACTAAGAGATGCTGGCATAGCTCAAAAACTCACGAAGATGCATTAGCCACATCAATAAAACATCAGCGCAGACAGCAAGTTTATTACATTCTGTGCCAGTATCATTCGTGCCTATGTCACCACCAGTCTTCAGCCACAAATAGCATCTTATCATCCAGCTGCAGCAACGCACGCTGTAAATGAACCATCATCATTTACACATCAGTTGCCAGGTAGCACCTATAAAAATACCTCCCTCCTAAAACACAGTGGCTGCTTATGTCATGCTCAACTAGAAGACATGTGCATGTATAGGTGACAACTCAACTAGTATTGCATCCGGTGTTCTTAATCTGTTAACATCTTCTCGGATAACTATGGTAATGCAGTAGGGATGAGCATCTGAAACACTTACCTGGGGCTGCTGATCTACATGACGTTTCGGCAAACTTGCCCTTTTTCAAGAGACATCTAGTAGGCGAGTATAAACATATGTATATGTAGTGTGTATACGTAAAGAATGTCAGCAGGTGTAATGTTGGTGAGGATATCAAGAGGTGAATGCCAGGCAGGAGGCTAGTAGATGGGAGCAATAGGACAACACGCCCGAGGTGATGCAGAGCGCACCAGCTTTTATAGACAGCTCTACATATTCGTTATCACTAAATCATATGCTGACCCAATTGTATGTAACTACTTATTCAACTTTTTGTTTTGGTGCAATGATCATTTGGATATGATCTAAGCCCCAAAGTAATAAAAAAAAAAACACAACCTTTTCATGTGCATTATATTTGGTGTGCCGTGGATATTGTTATTTCTAGAGATTTTATCTGCTCTGAGTGGTTTCTATGGTTATGTCCATATCTTGCTTCCTGATTAGACAGAGCAGGGAGTGAGGTCACCATGGACTGAGCTCACTCTAATTATCTATAACAAGATTAGCTTTTGTTTACACATAAGCAATGGTTTTCACTCCTTATAGCACATAGCTTTATTTACTGAAGATTAAATCTCCTGCACTTATGCTTTTGTAATGTCTGAGCTTGTTATAGAGAAGCTAAATTTGCTAATCACTGCTATAGAACCACCGACAGCCTGACACGAGAGAGGATGAAAAACAGCTTGTGATTCAGTGAAACAGCATGGTGAGAAAAACACAGTGCCCTGTGCTGTATGAAGAAGGGACCCAGTTGTCTTAGGAGAGCCAAGGCCCTGCTCTATTTGCAAAGTGTGAAAATACCTTAAATCAAAGCTGTTTAACCTTTTAGATGCCACAGTGAATAGTGACCATTACATCTAAGTGGTTTTCATGGGAGGAGATCCCCTTTCTCACATCATTGGTACCCCCGATGAGGTGTTGTCAGGGAGCTGTTGGTTTTAAATGATAGCTGGGGACCTAGTAAAGGTGTGACTTTTGTTTATGCTTTTAAGGGCCTGCCAGAGGTAGGATCCAGTAGGATGCCTGGCAGTTTTACACTGTATAATGCACTACATATGTTATGCAGTGTATTATATGAGCAGTCTAATGACTGCATTTTTTTAAAGTCTCATATTGGGACTTAAAAAAAAAAAAAAAAAATAATATGTTAAAGAAAGACATAAATTTAAGAAAAACCCAAGATGGAGGGGGGGGGGGGGGGGGAGGGCGGACAAAATAAATAAGTCCTATATTGAATTAGTATCACTGCAGCCGTAACAGTCCAAACTATAAGATTATCACATTGGTGAACAGCATAAAAAAGTTGCCAAAATTGCAATCTTTGGCAATTCTATTCCCAAATAACATAATAAAAAGGACTCAAAGTCTTAACTTATCACAGTATGCTTGATATACAGTGAATGGCATGAATTAAAAATGCTGAAAACACACATTGGCGGATTTTTTTTTCTTTTCCTCCAGATAAAAGTTAATCAATATGTTATACAGTGATTTTCAAACGTATCCATACCCCTTGAACACTTCCTTGATGTGTTAAGGGTTATGTGCAGTGTTGGCTTTCCTTCACACATCGCATTTGGCATTTAGACCACTTTGGTTCTCATCTGATCAGAGCACCTTCTTCCATATCCTTGCTGTGTCTCCTACATAGCTGTTTGCAAACTGCAAATGGGACTCCTTATGGTTTGCTCTCAAAAAGGGCTTTCCTCTTGCTACACTTCCATGAAAGCCAGATTGATTAAGGCTATGTTCACACGGGGGAATTTCGGCGCGCATTTCGCGTCATATTTGCGCTCTAATATGAGCGAGATGTGCACTTAAATTACGGTAATCCACAGTTCTCATAGACGACCATGGATTACGCCTCCTCTCCCTGTTTGTACAATACGATCATATTGTACGAGCAGGGAGATAAGGGACATGTCAATTACTTGCGGCGAATACGCATCGCGAGTAATGACTGTCACCGGGGCCAGTCGCCCCTGCGAGTCGCGGGAGTAAGTGCGTATCAGCGCGAGTCCCGAACACCCGCCGTAATTGCGGGGTGTACTGTACGCCCTGCAATTACGCCATGTGACCATAGCCTAATAGTTGTCCTGTGGACAGATTCTCCCACCTGAGCTGTGGATCTCTGCAGCTCTTCCACAGTTTAGTTTGATGGCCATGTCTTAATAGATTCGCAGCTGTGCCATACTCCCTACAATTATGAATGATTGAATGAATTGTGCTCTGTGAAATGTTCAGTGCTTGGGCTATTTTTTTTTTTTTTTTTTTTTAAACCTAACCCTGCAACATTTGCCCCAACTTTATCCCTAAGCGGTCTTGTGTGTTCCTTGGTTTTCATGAGACAGTTTTTACAATAATGTTCTCCAACACACCTCTGAGGCCTTCACTAAACACCTGTAGTTAATAGTTAATCTGAGAATAAATTTCATACAGCTGTACCCTATTTACTAAATAGTTGAATACATAGGCATGCCACACTTTTTAATTAGCAAAAATTCGGAAAAGTTGGTACCATTAAAAAATAAAAAATCCGTCTCTAAAAAAAATAAAAAACATACACAAGCCCACATATGGCTACATCAACAGAGAAATAAAAAAAAAGTTACAGCACTTGTAATGTGACAAAGAACAAAATTATAAAAAGTTCTTGGTCTTTAAGAGATTAAAAACATTGGTGACAAGACTATACCTTTTATAAACCGCATGCAACCTCTGATCATTGATCTAGGATCATTTTCAGGGCACCAGTACACAGAACATAACTATTTATCTCCATGTGATGTTTTCTGTGCTAATCAATGCTTTTCCTATGTTGCACGCAGCCTTTTCTTTGCAGCTCAGCAGCAGCATTTCCTGCTTGAAAATGGTTTTCATTGTAAAACTACAAACCCAGAATCCTTTGCTGTGCTTTGTCTATCTTTCTTTCTCCCAACCACAGTCTCCGTGCACTCCCCCTGTTTCTTACCCATGGAAGAAAGGGGTGTGGCTGCAAACTGCCTTGAGCCCCACCCTCCCAAAAAAAAAAATAATCGTTTGGTGGCCTGATCCCCGGGGCTGGATTTAAAAAAAAAATATATTTCCTGTGTGTGAAGGCAGAACCTCTGAGATTCCTATCAAACATTCAATGCAGAACTTCAGAGAGCCCACTTGAATAAAGTATTTTACCAAATTGTCCATAGTTCGGAGTGTGGGGATATAACTCAGTGGTAGCACAAACACACCATCCTCGGCGTACGTTTAAATTCTTTTGGCCTTTATTTAGCCACAGATTACACAGCAAACAAAATGCATACAGGCTCAACGTCAGCCCAAACACAACAAAATACACAGTCCGTGTGGATAACTCACAATCCCTGGGTACAAACAGTTATCGGGTGTGTTCCCCACCCAGATCAGGGGAATGTGGCAGACAGTAGGCAGGAGCACACACTTTCCACCTCTTGAGCCAGTCAGGTAAACTCTCTGACTGAGAACCACCACACCCATCCTCCAAACTTCTTGCCTTATATAGGCCTGACCAAAACCTGGGCTGGATACATGGGAGCAGTCTTCCCACCCTACTCTTTAGACTGCTCCAGTAAAAGCCTGGCCCAGATCGACTGCTTTCCAGCAGTCATACTATTGGAACCAAAACAAATGTCAGTACCATACCTATACTGACAACGGCTAGCAGGCTTTACTTCACCGAGACCAAGAACCTCGGTGACACGTATCAGCCATCCAGAGCGGCACTTTGTGTCTTCTCATAGGAGATATAGGATTAGAGAATCATTTTTAAGAGATAATCCCCAAAAAGAATGAAAAAGTTTTAATCTGTATAGACTTGACAGAGGACAGAAAACTCAAAGATTTTAACATTGAAGTGGGTTTTTTTTTTAGATACAGAAGATGCTTAGCAAAGGAAATTGTTATATAATCGCCCTCATATGCGTAGTTTGATTGTATAGACTATACCACCAAATGAATGGTTTCTAACTCTCGGCCCAAACTGCAATGATACCCGAGAGCCCTTTTATGTCAATCAAGTAGCTGAAGTATAATACTCTGAAAAGACAATAGTTAAATTAAGTGCAATGACGCCAAGAGAACACAAAATTATACAGTCAGAAATGAGTCAGAACCGTTACTGTGATGGTACATTACTGTGTAATTGTGGTCTAACAGATGATTTAGGGCGATAACCCCAAGTTGAGTACAACGGACTGGCCGGCAATGAAGAATTATTGTAAGAGATTGATTTTTAATGAAGTGAGAAATGCAGAACAAGCGAACATTTACAACATATGAAAATCTGGAATTAAGGTTAACACTTTCATATACATCTCTGCAAGTCAAAAAATTCTAAGATTTTGTGACCATAGGAGATCTCATGTCAGAAATAAGAACTGCAAGCTGCTACTGCTCTCTGGTGGTCCAATTGAGAAATTCAGAAAACAAAAAAGATTGCAATAGATAGAAACACAATACTAAGACTGCAATTAAATTTCTTTTTATTTTTACCAATGTAATGTATAAAAAGCAAGGATGGACAGGAACTTATTGGTCATTCTCTGCGACTGTATAATCCTACAGACAAGGTTAATATTCATATTTTAGATGTGAAGTGGCACATGGCCCTTATTTCCTAGACCTTATCATTGTATTAGTTCAGCTCAATGGGACTTTATTCTTGTGAACAAATACAACGTGATTGATGAATAAGACTCCTGACCTTGCAGCAAAATAGTCAGACTTCATGGAGATCCAGAAAATCCTATGAAGAAGCATAGTTCATTAAAGGGTTTGTCTCACTACATTGATTCACCTTACCTCAGTCCAGTTTTCTCAGTTTCATTTTTAAATTCAGGGGTGTGTTAACTGGCTACTACTAGTCTACAGTGCAGAGCTGCTGAGGATACCAGGTCTGTATCTATAGCGACCAGCACCTGCAGCCACGGAGGCGAGATGAAACAAGTCTGCAGTTATAGCGACCAGCGCCTGCAGTCAATCAGGAGAGATGGAACAGGTCTGTAGCTATAGAGACCCGAGGAGCTGCCGCATCCCATACAACAGGGGATATGAAGAAATATGTAGGTTTCTGATAATGGACACATATTGCAAAGTAACTCGTTTTTGCAGGATCTTTACCATAAAAAAAAAAAAAACAATCCTTGTAGTGAGACAACCCCTTTAACAGACATGTAATGAAAAGATAATAACGTTCAGGAAACAAACATAAAAGGGATGTTCATTTAAAAAAACATACTTTCAAAATAATCTCTCTTCCAAACTTGGCCACTTTTGTTATGTGCTTTCACTAAATTGTGTGCTTCCTGCAGTTTTACATCAGCCATTTGATGACAAGAAGCTCAGTGACTCCATGTATCTTCATACATAGAAAACAGCGCTGTGTGGAGTCCAGGAGATCAGAAGACCAAAAGTGTTTGGCTTTTTTTGTTTTTTTTGTTAAGGGCAGCATTTAAAGATACTTTGCCTGGTCTTGCTTGCCAAGGCTTTTAGCATGAAGGAGAAAACGGTGACAAGTTAGGAAAGAGGAAGATGTAGATAAATCACAGTAAACAATTCTTGGGCTTGTAGTTTTACAGGGCTAACCAAAACAATTTCCTAACAGGAAATGCTGCTGCACTGAAGAGAAGGGAGGCTACATGCAGCACAAGCTTTTTTTTTTCCTTTTGAGGAGGTTCCCTAGACAACCCCTTTAAAAGGACTCCAGTGATGGCTGCCATACAGTTCCATAGACTATTATGACATTTGTTTAACATATTGACCTCGCTTATTACATTAATTTATACTTCATTTTTTGTGGTAAACCAATGTATATCATCCTGACAGAGGCAAAAAGGTTTTAATTTTGTCCTCAGTCAGGCTACTTTAGCCCTGTAGACAAATTTAACATGTACATTGGGAGCATATATTAAAAAAAAAAAAAAAAAAAAAAGGGTGATGTGAACAGGACCTAACCTGATGCTGTACAGAATGGCACGTTGATGGTATAATTAGAACTAAAAGAAGCAAATCACACATTATAATCCCTATACAACTCCATATCTGGAAAAAGAAATCCAACATTATTAATGCTGCCTGATGTCGGGAAAATCTAAGCAATCTGAGGACATGGTATTAAAGGTATTCAGTTTGTTGTTCAGATGTTATTTTACAGTATAAGGGTCTGTCTACACAGCATGGGGTTTTTGTCGGCGTTTCAGATGGTTTTTGGATTACACTGCACAGTTTTTCTACTGGGCAGATTTTCACACTGCCACCGTTCTGAAAAACTCAGAGCATGCACAATCTTCCACCTGGTTTTTGGGCGGAAGTTGTGCTATTCAATAGTTAAGGGGGTGGGGGTGTCCACAAACCGTGGACAGAATTGTCCCCCAAAACCATCCAAAAGACCATAAAATACCGCCTGGATTCTTAAACAGAATACGACCGGCATTTTACAACGGCCCTTTGGCTGTACTCTAATAACGCGGGTATTTCAGACTAACAACTTTCAAAATGTATTGTTAGGCCAGGTTTATATCAGTGTTTGGCTTTCCGTTCTGTTTTTTTTTTAACCGATTTGTTGTAGAGATGTCACTTTTGTTTCTTTTGCATCAGTTTATTTCAGTCAAAAGTATTTTTTTTTCTAATGTCTGAAACGGGTCTGTGCATGCCCAGAAAAAGTAATGGATCCATTTAAGAAATGTAGAAACTGATACCTACCTGTTTTCCATTGACTTCAATTTAAAAAAAAAACAGAAGGGTTCTTTCTGTTAAGATTCTGTGTTTGCAAAAAAGGAAAAAAAAAAGCGCAGCAAGCTGCACTCCTTCTTGCACTGAAAAAAAAAAAAAAAAAAACCCAACACCCATGAACATGATTGGAACGGAGCCAAACTGTTCAAAAGTCAAAATAAACCCATTGAAAACAATGGGCAGGCGTTCTCTTGCATTTTTTCAAAAACAGAAGAAGCAAATGCAGTTGTGAATATGGCCTTATTTATACCAGAGGTATATGAAGAATTCTGCTAATTGCTATGAGAAACCATCAACAAGCTGGTTAACAAGCACGTCTCTACGATCTTATCTTAGCTCTGACAATGTGGTCGTATAATTAGTTCGTTTTTCCGACATGAGATTAAAGGAGTTGTCTTACTACAGGCTTTCAGTCTACTTCAAAAATCCTATGCTGCCAGACACACTGAATTCAGGGGCGTGCTTCTTGTCTGCCTCTTCTCCTCCCTCTTCCCCCTCCCCTCAGCACACAGACAGCTCTCCTCCTCTGACTTCAGTAACTTCTATATAGCAGGGGGAGGGGAGGGGGGTTTGCTGCCAGGGTTAACCCTGTGTGTGCCTGCCTAGGTCTGCTGTCGGCTGCTCACTGCTGGATCAGCTGCACGGTCAGCTCCACAGAGTCAGGAGACAGCAGGGAGAGGGCTGATGTATGAGTGTGGAGAGGTCTGTGAAGCTGTGTATGCTAATAGCAGAGCAGGGGGGATCTAAGTGTTCCTATACCCCTTGCTTAGCTTACAAGTCTCCATGGACTTCTCAAGCAACAACAAACAAACCCTGTCAGAACACACACAGGGCAGCTGTGAAGTGAGTTACTATAATCACGATGTGTCACTAATAGAGCAGAGCAGGGAGGGATATGAACCAGTCACATGCCCCCCTGATCTGTTCTATTAGTATAGTCAAAGCTCCACAGACACATGATTATAGTAACACACTTCACTGCTGTCACATCTACGGACCACAGATCAGCCTCATCTCTGCTCTCCTCAATCTGTGTAGAGAGCAGGAGGGAGCAGGCACACACAGGGTTAATCCACACAGACACAGAAGGCAGAGCCCTCCCCCTCCCTCCACTACAGAAGCATACTGTGCGGTAGGGGCTCTGTGCTCTGACCTGTATTCAGAAACAGGTGAGTCATCAGCACTGACAGCCAGTGAGATAACAATCAACAGGTTGGCTGCTATAGTGATTTCAGGAGCTGAAGCACTACTACTAACAGGGATAACTCCAAATCAGGACGACATTTGTAATGAACATATATTGCAAAGCTGCTTGTTTTTTAAAGATCTTTTAATTAAAACCCAATCATTGTAGCGAGACAACCCCTTTAACTCTCCAGCTCCAACTAAGGCTCGTGAACAAAGATTTGGTTAATAGGAGTACATAAGGGAATTACTTCAGTAAAGGTCTCTAGCTGGAAAAGATGCCTTGGTAATCCTGCTCTCCTTTCATCAGATGCTGTGGCCATTTTCAGGTTTTCATTACAACTTCTGTTTATAATAAACTCTTAGGCTATGTTCACATGGCTTAAATTGGGGCGCATTACGGTAATCCACAGCTCTTTTAGAGAACTATGGATTACGCCTCCTCTCCCCAGGCATACAATACGATCGTATTGTACACGCGGGGGGAGATAAATGACATGTCAATTATTCACAAGTAATGACAGTCTATTGGCCGATGGGCTGTTGATCTCCACGCCCCGTGGGAGCACGTTCCGATCGACGCAACCTCCCGAACACCGGCGTAATTGCAGGGCGTACTGTACGCCCCACAATTACTCCGTATGAACATAGCCTTAGGGTATGTTCACACAGCGTAATTGCGGGGCACATTTCGCCGCGTATTTGCACTTCAATACGCCCGACATGCGCCCTGCAATTACGATAATTAATTTCTCTCGGAGAGCTATGAATTACGTCCGTTTCCCCATCAGTCTCGTCCGTATTGTACATCAAGACAGAGAAGTGATGTGTCACTTCTTCGTGGGGCTTACGTGAAAGTGAATGGAGCCGGCTTCCTCGTGCTTGGAAGTACGCGCTGAACAGCATGTACTTCTAAAACATACGCCATACAGCACGCGCTCCAATACGCTATGTGAACATAACTATTTACAGTTGGATTTTATGCGGCTTTAATATTTATGATCCGCAAAAAATCGGACTGCAAATTATCCCTATAGACCGCAATAGAAAATCTGAGCTGCAGTCGACACAGCTTGGATTTTTTGAGGTCGGATTTCAAATACGATCAAAAAACTTAGAACATGTTCTATAATCAGCTGGAAACCGGCAGATTACAGTACTGTTTAATGTAATAGGTCGGCCTAAAAAACAATCCGACGGTATTTCACAATTGCTGTGTAGACAAAGCCTTATAAACCCATACATAGAAAATTCTGCAAGGCATCTCACATCCAGACTGCAGTGAAAATATATCCTTGTAAGCTTGCTCCTTAAAGCAGTCATGAGAATGTAAGCCCTACTTTGGGATGAACTGTAAAATCACCTTATTTAATCTATACAATGGGATTTCTAAACGTGTTTAAAAGAACAAAAAAAAGGTGTGTTTCTAAAAGCATGCAGAATGTAACCAGAAAATATACAGCAAGAGAGGTAATTTGTAAGAGAGGGTTTATAATTATCACTACAATATATCAAAGGTCAGGTTCAGACTTGGGAAATTTGCAGTCATGATGCTACATTACAGGTTTGAAGCAAATATATTCGATAAACTCAATGGAAAAAGAATTAGGACTTCAGCGCCATCTATTGGATGTAGCGTTCCTCAAGTCATGTCTAAGTCACTGAGCCTAGATACAAGCAATCCCTGACTTACATGGGAATGTAGGTTGATTCTTAAGTTGAATTTGTATGAAAGTAAAAAAAACAAGTACATATATTAACTAAGTCCAGAAATGTTTTGTTTTTTTGGGATAGTGTAGGCAAACGTTAACATCCTTTATTTTGCTGTCTGTGCACCTGTTAGAAGGTTACGCCGCCACCTCCAATGTAAAATACAGAACTGTACTGTATCAGCACCCATATAATTATTACGTGTGTCACATGCTAGCACTTGTAGTTCCACAGCCACTAGCAGCTGTGGAACATGGAACAACAAGTGGCAGCATGCCACAGCAGCACATGTACTAATCAGCATCCCTACTTGTGTAGTACTTGTGTAGTGTGGTATGCTGGCACTTGTAGTTTCACAACTACAAATGCCAGCATGCCACACACTGTATGGGTGCCGATACATTACAGTACTGTATTTTACATTTGAGGCAGCTGGGGGTTGAGGGACCTGGAGCAGTAAGAACAGACCTGCTGTGCCTGCCCTGACCACGCAAGACAAAAGCGGCATGAGGGAGAGATGTTGTGCCAGCCTGAAGACAGCGCAAAACGGGTGGGCAGAGGCATCTGCTGTGCAGTGGGCAGAGGAAGGCTTGCGAACTTCTGACGTTTTTATGTGGCATGACAAAGTGTTTGATGTCAGCACGCTGAGCCACACCGCATAAGTCTCCACTTGTAACTAGGAGACAAATGTAAGTCAGAACACTAAGTCGGGGATCGCCTGTACATGATTAGGAGACTTAGGCTAAGTTCACATGGCATAATTGCAGGGCGTAAGTACGGGACTTTGGCAGCCCGCCGGCCCCATAGACATTCATTACTAGCGGCGCGTATTCGCCGCTAGTAATTGACATGTCACTTATCTCCCCGTGCATCGTATTGTACGTCTGGGGAGAGGAGGCGTAATCCATAGTTCTCTATGAGAACTGTGGATTAACCTAATGACTGGGGCGCATTTCGCTCGTATTTGAGCGCAGTACGCCGCAAAATACGTGGAGAAATGCGCCCCAATTTAACCTGTGTGAACATACCCTAAAGCCAAGGCAAAACACATTTACACAGCTGTTTTGGGGTATTTGTCCCTCCCCAGAGCAAAGTTCTGGCTGGCTGGGTAAAAGGCTTTGGATGCAGCATGAAAAGGGTAATGTTCCTCATTACAGGGAGGCACCAGGAGGGTGTTTTGAGACCTAAAAGCCATTAAAACGTATATCTAACCAAATAAGCTCAAGGGAGAAGAGTGAGGAAACAGCTGTCTGTAGATGTGTACTGGCTTGCTTCTAATCTCTTTATCAAGTCTCAGATGACTTCAAGTGCATTCACACGGCATATTTGGGGGGCATACTTCAGCCCGCAAAACGCTGCAATGAGTCTGTAGTATGCCCCATAAATACAGTAAAATCATAGCACTCATTGAGTGCTATGATAAGCCGGTATAGTTCGTAAAATACACCAGCTTGTCACTTCTTTCAGGCGCTTGCGCGCTGGGGAAAAAATGAGAATAGGAGGTGGTGCCGTAGTGCTGCTGAAAGTACACTCTACCCAGCGCGTGATTTCAACAGCAGTTGTATTTCGGCGTGCACAGGTACACAGCGCAATACGCTGTGTGAACTCAGCCTTAAAGGGGTTGTATCATTACATGAAATAGTCTTCAGAATAAGGGGACAGTGAAAACAAGCAACTTTGCAATTGGATGTCATTCATTTGCAAAGCTGTCTTGTTTTCACTGTCTCCCTTATCTTCGTTTTGTGTAAACGCTGTTCCCCAGTGTTGGGTCGGATTCCTCTTCCTTTCATTTCATTGGCTGACGGCTCTACTAATTTACATTCTGTCTGGCCCCCGGTCATATTCACGGGAGCGTGTATTCCTGCCTCTCACTCAGAATAAGGGGGCCGGCAACATTTCACTCTGCACAGCCAGCAGCTCCACAGTAACACTGCAGCTGCTTCTACAATCAGAAACAGTAGAATTGTGCTTGGTGCCTAATGCTGCTGTGTGTAAACATAGAAAGGAGACAGATCTGTGCTGCTCTGGATGAGTTCATAAAAGACTGGATTCAACCGAAACAAACCTCCAGCTGTGAGAGAAGAGATCTGTGCTCTGAGTTCATAGAAGACTGTCTAGACCAGGGGTGTTAAACTGGCGGCCCTCCAGCTGTTGGGAAACTACAACTCCCATCATGCCCACTGTTATAGATTATACAAATGAATGATGGGAGTTGTAGTTTCCCAACAGCTGGAGGGCTGCCAGTTTGACACCTGTGGTTTAGACTGAATGCAGGGCTGTGCTATGTAAATAAACAGCTCTTACAAAATAAGACTGCATAGGGAGAGGAACAAAACAGTGACTTGTGGACTCAGACAGGGGAGGGGAAGAGCAGGGATGTGCCTTTCCCTCCCACTGATCTCAAACAAACACACTCACTCCAGAGGGAGCACAAACAATGAAGGGGGGATGATGTCATCCCCCTTCAGTTAAGAAACACCCAGCTGGGAGGGGAATTGAAGAAGAGCTGAGAAACTGAAAGTACAATGAAACAAACTGAAGAAGCGATCCCCTTTAAGGAATACTAAATCCAATAGGTGTTCTGGAGTCCTAGGTCTTTTTCCAGTGAGCTTATTTGAATATTTAAATTAAAAAGTATAGCACTTATGGCTTGCAAGTCTGCAGACACCTTCTAATGAGATATAGTACCCCTTCTAAATTTTGAGCAATTTACATTACAATACATGTGGATAGGGTTTTCAACCCCATGTGTAATAAACCATATGTAGTGGAAAAAAAAATCTGCATGTAACAATCAGAGCATGCAGTGAAATGCAAATCTCCAGCTTGCTGATTTTCACCATAATTTTTATTCATAGCATCGAATCAGCCGTGAACCTACAACAAAACATTGTCCAAAAACAGTGTTGGGTCATGTCCCCACGGCACGGGTTTTCGGCCGGTTTGCGGTTTTTCTGACCGCCTGAGTAACCGGCCGAAAATGAGCACAATTGTGCTCTATGGAAAACCCGTGCACTGCACGGGTTTTCCGTCCGGCGGTTTTTCCGCCCATGGTACGGCCGCAAAACATTGTGATAGCACAATCTTCCGTCCGGTTTCCGCAAAACAGGACAAATATTGGCCGGCAAACCGGCTGGTATTTGTCCTGTGCAGTGGGAACGCACCCTTATATGGGTCAGAGAGGCCATGGATTCAAAGTAGTATTTGCAGCACAATAGTTCCCTTCAGTTTGTACTTCCATTTAGTATGTACACTAATTTCTTCTAGCAGCGCCCAACAGCACTGCTAATTGCTGACAATGTAATAATGGATGGGATCAATACCCCTTGTCAGCCTGTTTTATTTAAAGGTTTATTCCAGCTACAAAAAGAAGAAGGACTAAGGCTGTGTCTCCGCTGCACTATTTTACAATCGTATTTTCGGTGCTTTTAGTGTTTTGTTTTTTTTTAAAAAGCGCTGGAGATACAATTGTTCCTGCAGCCCCATAGGTGGCAATAGAAAAGACGAGCTGTAGTCTCCACAGCTCGTCTTTTCTAAGATCGACTTTCGGCGCCGGCGTATTATACAACATGTTGAATAATACGGCGGCGCTTTTAGTTTTCTTGGAGTCCTCACATACAATACAATTATATGGGCGACGGCAAAAAAACCCCAAGAAGCGACCGCGTTTTTTGTACAAAGCATGACAAAAACCGTAAAAAAACTGCTGCTTTTGGGAGGTTTTTTGTCTGATGCAGTGTAGACATAGCCTAAGTTTGGGGGAAAAAACATAAATAAAAGTCGTATGCACCTCCCGGGTCTCCTGCCACTGCTGCTCTAAAACACTTGGGATGCGCTTCTCTGCACTTCTGTGTATTATTCTAACATGCAGGTGATACACTCACTGCAGTGGAGAGCACACTCCGTCTGTAGGACAAGATACTGGAGGTGAGGAGAAGCAGGTCCTGGTGCGGCAGGGGAGCCGAGTATAATTTGTTTTCCTTTTATACCCAAGTCTAGCTCTGTTTAGAGATCATTTCTCCCATCATCCCATCAAAGGATTATACCCTCATTTTTGCTTAGTTGATAGCTCGATAAATGTAAGAGGCGAAGTAACAATATGCACATTAATAATATGCACTATACTTTCTAAGTATTTTTCTGTTTCAGTGCAATACACACACAGTACCTGTAACAAGTTGGCTTTGGCTGCATTTCTAAATCTGACCATATAGTCACACCTATGTTTAGAGAGAAAAATACAATTCTTAAATGAAACAGATGATCACTGTGAAAAAGGAGTGCCAACAGTGACCCTTAAGAATTTAAATGGTTCTAAGAATAGGTGGTAGAACCACAAGGGTAGGTCCATACGTGGCAGATTTTTTGCACAATTAAAAAAGAAAAAAACAATTATTTTATACATGAATGAGATTGTTTCTGCAGTATGTGTCGGGCGTAAACCTACCTTAAAGGGATTCATGACTTCATAAAAAAGAATCTAATAGGTTACTCTATAAATGTTCATTAGAGAACCAGTTCTATATTTCCCCCATGTGTATTTACACACCTCTCAAGGTCAACTAATCAGAGGTTTACTATATATGCATCTGCTCAACAAACACGTCAGGATGTAGGAATGAACTACGCTCAGGACAAACCCAGAGCTCCTTAGAGGAGCCATCGCCGTTCCTGACCGGTCTGTTTTAATGATTAATTCTATTCCATATGAAATAGCAATTCTAAAGCATCTTTATTTAGATCTATATGTTGTGTGGTTAATCTGTTTATACCCCTAGAAATGTATTAAATTGTCAGCAAGGTGTTACCAATTGGGGGTTGTCCCTGCAAAGTCTGACATTGTCCAATCAGTGCTGACAGTAAATTTGTCTAGGGTACTCTCCTCAAGGAGAAACTTTACCCCTTAGGCTATGTTCACACGGCTTATTCTGGGACGTATTTCAGCCCATAATTCGCACTGAGCTGCATGAATTACGGGCTGAAATCCGTCCCAGTCATAACGTTAATCCACAGCTCTCATAGAGAACTATAGATTACGTCTCCTCTCCCTGCTCGCACAATACGGCGAGCGGGGAGAGAAAGTGTCATGTCAATTATTCACGGCGTATATGTGCCGAGAATAATGCATGTCTATGGGGCGGGGGCCTGCCGCCCCCGTACACACGGCGTAATTGCGGGGCGAAATACATCCCGCAATTAAGCCGTGTGAACATAGCCTTAGAGCTACATCAGAGAGGCCTCTCACTAAGCCAGGCAGAACCCTACTCTGCAATGAAAGAGGTAATCACCCAGTTTGGATTCTCTCTCTCACAGAGAAGCTACTAGCCAAGGGATGTTAGATTTTAAAGAGGTTCTTATTACAAAGATTAGTTTTCAACATGAAGGGACAGTTAAAGACTTTCTAAACATACTGCTTTGTTGATTTTACTTTAGTCCTGAGATAAGAGCGTTTTAATGTGCTTTCGAGTGCACATAGGTTGCGTTAGTAACCTGCATACCAGATGGATGTCTATTATCCGATTAGCTGACAGAGTAGAAAGCAGGGAGTGACATCAGGCAAACAGTGTGGTGAGAAAACCTTGTTAAGGGATGTCACTTCTGGAGCTTATTTGAACATTGGTTTTCCCCCATGGAAAACTACATAGCCTGTAAGTCTTCATACACCTTTATGGTGCTCTCCGCAAGGGGGCCCTTCCGCCTAAAGGTTTTTGACAAAACATAAAAAATAAGGGGGAGTAAAATGAGACCGAGGTTGGGAGAGAGGAAGATAGACAAAGGATCCTGGGGCTTGAGGTTTTACAGGTCAGAGGAAAACAAACAGCTTTAAAACCAAAAATGCTGCTGCTTGGCTACAAAGAATGGGGCTACATACAGCACAAGAAATGTACACAACAGGATAGAAAAATAATCATCACAGGAAACAAAAAGACTCATGTAAGCAAGGGTTAGCTATATACACACAGTCCCAGGTAAGACATTTGTAGTACTTGCGCATACACATGTAGCTCTTTACACACAGTATAACCAGGGATATATGGATTGATTACTATGTATAACTCACTTGCACTTATGTTTATTTTTTTTCATGTACATGACTTTTTTTGGACTTTATAATTATTTATTTTTGCACTTGCACTTTACAAGTCTGTTTAATCAGATCTAACGGTTATTCCCGTTTCATTGATTAGCTTCAAATATGTAGGAAAAGGTAAATAAACACTATTACCAAATACATTGCTATTCTGACTTTGCTTTTCTTCAGAGATAAGAGCAGATTTTATCTCCTGCTTTTGCACACAAGCTTCCCTAGTTACCAGTCATCTCTCTGCTGTTTCAGACTCTAGCAGTGGTCGGGATGGTCATGTCACGCCCTGCTTTGTTCCTCAACTTGAAAGATGGGAGCTTGATTACATTACTGACAAGCTTTAACCCTTTAGAGCACTGTAGCCTTATGTGCTTCACTTTAAAAACACCCTGTACTCATGTCCCTGTAATAGGCTCAGGTACGAATAGCAGATCTGCTATAGACCCACCCACAGCCTAACTAAGAAGTGTCAGTGGTTTTGTAAAACAGCATGATGAGACAGTCCCTTTAAAAGGTCCCCTATTGTATCTATTTTTATATATACACAAACACACATGTATGCCTCCCATGGTGTGAATACATCCTGGGATGTCGCCATTGTTTAGTGGTTCTTCTTTGTTTTACTTTTTAAGAGGCTCTCGATATTTTTTATTACTCGTACGAATACGGTAGTTATATCCGGTCACTTTTTCTAAGTTCTGAGTTCTAAGAAAAGATGCTTCAGAGTTATTCATGGTATTTACTAAAACAGACAAGTCAGTACAGCTGACGAATCACTTCATTTATTACACGGCATTCTAGAATTCTGCATTGCAATAAACCCCGTAGAAAGCAAGTATGACTGATATAACTTACATTCACTCCAAAATCCGGGGATGTGGCACTCCAAATTGCCCCAATACTTGCAGCTGCCAGCATAGCCTCCACTGTCTGTATGCAGTTTGGAAGATAGCCTAGAAAAAAAATAAAATGGATTTTACTTTAAATGAATTTATAGTATTTGTCATTAAATCTTAGAAATCACTAAATGAAGAACCTATTTGCTGAAGCTGACCCAATTGATAGAATTAAGAAGAAACATACATTTTAGGTTTTCTAGTCAGTTAGTACATATGTTAAATTATCATACATAAAAAAAAATGCTAAAAAAAAGGTTACAACTTGTTACACTTGTAACAGTGTTGCTCAGATTTGCAACAGATGACAAACTGCAACTTTCTAAAAATATGAAAGCAAATACAAAATTTTATAGCACAATTACAGAATTTTATATGGTAAAATCGGCCGTTCTTTATATTAAAGCTAAAAAACAAAACGCTAAACTATTTAGATACTTGTCCCTGAGCTGAGCTACTGATGACCACCTCTACATGGAGAACGTATCCTTTACTTCTACCCATCCATCAAGAGAAGTCTTTGACCAAACTGCATATATTCATCTAACAGCTGCTTATTTTATTATACTCATCTAGCTAGTTCTGTAAACCAATTTTTGAACAGAAAAAGCAATTGATGGCAGTACTAAAGTTTAATGAGGTCCCTGGAGAAGAAATGCACTTAGTTACAATCTGTTCTTAATTCATCCTTTTACAGAAATGTTGCCACATTAAGCCAAGTATCTACAGCTGCTGTACTGTACCGTCTAACCTTACTGAAATGTAGTGATAAGTTCATAACTAATTTAGATTACCAAATTCTATCTGGTAAGGACATAGTAAGGTTCTGTTCACACTACTGTTACAACCAGTGTCGGTAGTTCCATTAGATTTGACAGGAGGAATAGTGCAGTATGCTACACTATTCTTTCCCATAACGGATCCGACGTGTCCCATTATAAGTTAGTGGGTGCCCCTGGTCACCATTAGTGTCTGTGGTTAGACGGATCCTGCACGTTAGAACAGAAACCAAGGTGTTAGTGTGAACAGAGTCTGGCTACACAGCACTGGATTTTGGGCGTTTTTTCAGTGGATTCAATATTTTGAATCCAACAAAAATCTAACCTTACCCAGCGCTGTGTAGCCCTCAATAGAAAATCTGTGCTGTAGTCTACACAGCACTGATTTTTTACTGATTGTTCCCAAAACCATCCAGCGAGGAAAAAAAAAAGACACGAAAAAACCGGTGATGTAGCGCGGTCCAGCGATGTGAAAATGCATGGCATGGCATTTTCACATTGTTGTGTAGACTTAGCCTATGGGTATGATCACACGCCTTATTTTGATGCGGTTTGCGGCATTGTTTTCAGAGCATTGCTTTGCCCAAAACAGCGTAAAAAATGCCTCCATGGAACATCAGATGGCAGGGTCCCTAGGGAGACTTCAGATAAATAGTTAAAGGAACGAGATCTAAAAGTGGGAAAAGATGATTTGCGAATTGTTGGAATATTCACTTTTGCATGTGCCTATTCATCTTAGTATGATCAGACTTACAGTTAGCTCCAGTTTTGGGTTATTTAAGTCCGTAAAAAACACTCCAGTTCTTATGGGCTTGTTCACAGCACAATGACTGAACTAAAATGGACCCAGAAAGCTAGCAACTCTGGCCTTTATGCTAACTGGGGGGAAAAAAAAAAAATAAATCACAGGTGCAGCTAATTGCTTGAACAAAATAAAAAACTACACACCAACTTAACACCTGTTCACACCAGCATGCAGAAAAGCCGCAGTATAATGCATGGGGAGATTGCACAGATGCAAAGTTACCAATATAACAACCACTCACACGACCTCAGGGCATGAGGGGGGTGGTTGCTGGTACTGCAATTGCATATAATAAGGCGATAACTGGGACATTTTTTTCCCAGTTAGCATAAAGGTCAGAGTTGCTAGCTTTCTGGGTCCAGTTTAGTTCAGCCATTGTGCTGTGAACAAACCCCTAAGAACCGGAGTGTTTTTTGAGTAAGTAATGTCCCATTTTTTGTATGTTTTTTATTTAAGTCTGTTTTAGTTTTATAGAGGTCATGATAATACCTGTACGGAATTATAGGTTAATATGCCTTCTATGCAACATGTCAATTTAAGATGTTCAGTAACTTGGCATCGTATAATTTTACTACTGCTGCATATCAGCTTGTGCCTGACTTCTACTGTTTACTGATTGTATTTTTAAAAAAATATTATTTTTTTTTATAAAAGAATAAACATTTTCATGATAAAAAAAAAAAAAGCCTCCAAAATGCCCCCATTTTCATTGATTCCTATGTAAAACAGCTTTGTAGTTCACACACAATAAGGTCTTCACTTGCGCTTTAGACGCTTTTTTTGGACAATGTTTTAGGTGCTGAAAAAAGTGTCATGACAATGAGAATCCTCAAATGAATCAACAATTTATCCTGTAGAGGTGAACAGCAAAGAAGAAAAACAATTCCCAGTGCAGAAATCAAATTTTTTGATCACGCTGAATTCCCCAAAAAAGCTAAATAAAAAAGCAATCAAAAAGTTGCATGTATCCCAAAATGGCACTGATAAAAACTACACTTCAGCCTGCAAAAAAACGAGCCCTCACTCAGGTCCGTAGATTGAAAAACAAAAAGCTAATGACTGCAGCAAATGGCGCTGAGGCATAAATTTGGATAATTTGGTACCACTGGACTCGTAACCACCTGCAGATAACGATAACGTCACTAAATCATTTATTTTCCACAGAAGCAGCACTACCATGTCTTCCCTACAGCCTTACTGATTTATAGCTCCTACTACATTCACTGCACAGTCCACAGCTGCATATATTGTGTATTTTATAATTCAATCCGTCTGTCGTTTGTTGCAATGTACAATTCTGAATACGTCCGGCTGCCTGATTTTTGGGTAGAGTTTATACTATAAGCATCTATAAAAAAAGAAAATAAAAAAAATAAAAAATCACTCTGGGGCTCATTTTCAGGGAAATACAGTATGTCCAACCCTTGTAAGTTGGAAAAGCTGCTCATTACTACCAAGCAGTATGCAGCATCCACCTTGGTTTTTTTTCCCCAAAGAAACTGCAAACATAGCACAAATTTAAAAAAATTATTCACTCTCGGGTTTGTTCGATGTACTGGTGGCAGGTAGTGGATCCACAGTGTCACCATGAGAGATGGTGTAGACCATGCCAAGGAGCGCAGTCTAGAGGAACCACCTGGTATTCACCAAAGCCCGCCGCAAGGTGAGATGGAGTGGACTGCAGGGAACTTCCAGGTCTCTACCCCTGATGTGACCACTCACGGAGCCAGGCATAGAGAGGAGGGTGCAGACAGGGGTGGTGGTTGCCAGTCAGGTGCAACAGATGATGGTAGTAGTTTAACAGGTAGGTAGCAGACTGGTGTGGCAGCAGGTACAGCAGCAGGTAGTAGACTGGCGTTGCAGCAGGTAACAGCAGAAGTCACTGGAACCAGGCAACAGCAAAACATAAAGCAATGCAAAACGAACATCAACGTAATGACACTGAGCACAGGCAGGAAGTTCCTTAAGTTCCCAATGGTTGTTAGCCAGGTAATTAGGCTGGCCCTTTAAATTTCAGAGAGCAGGGCATGTGCGCCCTATGGAGAGCATGTGCGCGTACCAGACACAGACAGGAAACAAGAGGGAAGCAGGAGCATGGAGAAGTGAATAGATGTCAGCAGGTGAGGGCTTGCAGCACCAGCATGAGCACACCTGTCGTCCATATTAAAGGGGTTGTTTCACTACAAAGATTGCTTTTTTATATTAAAGATCTTGCAAAAAGCAGTCACTTTGCAATATATGTCCATTAACAGTGTCCTACCTATTCTGAGATACCCGCTCTTGTATGGGCTACATGAGCTCCTCAGGTTGCTATAGTTACAGACCTGTTTGATCTCTCCTGATAGGCTGCTGGTGCTGGTCGCTATAGCTACAGACCTAGCTTCTACTGCAGCCTAGTAGAAGATAGTAAACACGCCCCTGAATTCAAAATGAAGCCAAGAAAACAGGACTGAGGTAAGATGAATCAATGTAGTGAGACAACCCCTTTAAGGACTGCGGTGTGCATCATAACGTTCCAAAAGACCTTCACAGTAACTGAGTTTAACAGTACACTGTAGAGTCATTCTAAGACTATACTGGTGGTGGTCAACCAACTTATTGATGGCGTCTCAAATGCAGCCATTGCCGACATCAAAAAGCCCCTTCATATTCAGTCACTGCAAGGTCAAGAGGTGTGTACATGCATATGATGCTTTTTCACACAACTGAATTTGTGATCAGCACTTTCTCTATAAATTTTAAATCGCTCTATGCTGAATTCAACAGAATTTTTTTGGGGAAGATCTGTTCTTGTTCTTGGCACACATAGGGAACTTAGATCAAAGAGAGAACATGCATATGTAGCTACACTACATAAACCTGATTGAAGATAACCCATTGTCCCCATAACAGGGAAGAATACAATAAAGCTTTTTTATGGTCGGGAAGATGGCAAAAGTGCCTACACCTGAATATTATCCTAGGGAAAGTGGCATTGCCATATCAATAGGACTTCCTCTGGGAATGGTACATATATAGGCATGAGGCTTGTAGGCTTCTAGTTAGGTAGCACTGCTGTATTCTATACACACAGATTCTGATTCTTTTCATTTGTATGGAAGGCGTGAGTACTAAAAATAAAGCAGTGCCGTTTCCTTCAGGTGTCATACCTTCCTAACACAATGTTTCTTGATCATTGTTCAGGTGATGGCTACAACAGCAGCATCCATTTTTGGCTGGAAACAAATAAAAGGATAAGCAGAAAAGCTATTTTAGTGAACACAGCACAAACTTCTAATGATTAACAGCTTTCCTCTTCCACGGTCACTGTATATTTGGAGAGAAGACTGCTGACGGCCACAATACAAGAAAATGTTGACAATTACCAACGACACGATCTCCGGTTTCGACTCCCATCTTCCTCATGGCAGCTGCATACAAAGCAACATCTCTTCTCAGCTCTTCAAAAGTCACTTTTTCCACATTCTCTCTGCCTTCCCCTGAAGGAAATAATGAGATACAGCTTAGTATAATCACCAGGGGAAATGCAAGGGCCAGGCAGAGACTTAAGAAATGCCTAACAGTAGATAACCTGCAGCAGCTAAACACAAACTTATTGTATTACTTATTTTTGACTAGCAGCAAGAGGTAAAATCAGCACTTGGTGACAACAAATCTCTGCTTTGTAGGAAGCCAGTTATAAATTAGGAGTATGGGCACGTGTTGACTCAGTGGTTAAAAATGTTGTTTTAGGCTACGTTCACATCTGTGTCTGAACTTCTGTTTGGAGCCTCCATCGCAGATTCTGTCAAAAATGAAGGAAAACAAATATTGCAGTATGCAGGCAATGGGTCCGCTGGGCCCAGTTAGTGTCCTACATAAAATGGATGCATTGCCACCTCTGCAACGGAGCCTCAGACGAAGATGTGCACTAGGGTTGTCCTTAACACAAGGTGAAACAATGAAAGTGATCATTCAAATATCTCACCCCCTGAAGTTGTGCCACTTATGAAGAGGAGAATTTGTGTAAAATGTAGATGCTGACTAAATGCAAAAACAAGTGGCCCTTAGTGAAATTAGTTTTTGTCAATACTAATTCACAATCTTTCTAAACGCAAGGCCACCTGTAAATGCTGTCCAACTGCAAAAGCAATTGACACAAATTCTCATTTTTTCACCTTGTGCTAAGGTTTACCCTTATGTAGGCCAGTGGGGCCACCTATAAATGAAACTTCTGTTTGTTTTAACAAGTATTCTTAGTGACTTATAGTAGTAATTGTAACGGTCAGTGGAGGTGGATCCTGTGGAGCACCGCAAGCGATGGTGTAAGCCACGCCAGGGAGCAGAGTCTAAATAGGTCCGGTTTTCACCAGAGCCCGCCGCAAAGCGGGATGGACTTGCTGCGGCGGGAGTCTACCAGGTCACTATCCCTGACGTGACTTGCTTGCGATGACTGCCGAGGTGTGGCGTGGTACAAAATCGTAAGGCAGGCTCGTAGTTGGGGACAGGCAGAACGGTAAGGGGAGGCGGCTAGATTCGGGGTCGAGGGACGGAGGCAGAAGGTACGGTACAATACAAAACACTATGGAACGCTTCCTCTCAAGGCACAGGGCACTATCGATTCGGCAAGGCAGTAAGGAAGGGGCAGGACTTAATCACCGGCGCGCTGTCCATTTAAATTGAGATGTAGTGCCGCGCGAGCACGAGTCCGGCCAGCAGCAGAGTCACGCGCCCGAAGCACAGCAGGAGCGCGGCGAGGTAAGTGAAGGGTGCTGCGAGCCTGCGACCCAACATGGGGGTCGCAGGGACACCCATGACAATCGTTTTGTAGTTGCTTTTCAGTACTAATATATTTCCCATATCTATACTCCGGAACCAGTTTGTGGCGGCACAGAAGGAGGAGAGGCAGCTGCAGAGACTACCACCGATAGGCTTGTGGAGAGTTGTGCCTCCTGACTTCACCAGTTTAGTACAACACTGACCAAGAATTATCCATCTGTCCAAACACTCTGCACTTGGGGCGCCCTGTCTTGTGTTTCTTATTTTGATTATGCGTTATAGCGAAAAACAAAAGTCGGGATCGCTGGTACATACGATAAAGCCACCAACTACATTAGGCCTCTATTAACACAAGACCCTTAACAGCTCATTGATATTCATGCTACTATTACTTTTATATGGGGACGTAACGTGGGAGACTTCCTTGTTCAAAGTCACTATAGTCCCCAATGGAAACAAGTAAATGGCAGAACTCTAAAATTAATAGTATTTATGTGGCAAAGCCTGCAAGTTTTTTCAGGTATCAAAATCAATAACGAGCACTTGCACCGGGAGATTGTAAAAACTATTTGGTTTTGCTAACTGTCAAACTAAAGGGGTCATTTATCAATGTAGTTGTAGCTGTCCATTGATGTACGCATCTTTGAGCACCTTGGGGACATTCATCACCAACATGATACTGCTGCATCAAGGCTTATGAATTTGGTATTTGGGGATAATCCTCAATCTTTCTCAGCAGTTGAAAACCCCTTTAATATAGAAAGGAGACTTTGAAAAGAAAATATTTCAAAGAGAAACTGGATTTTTCATTTAAAAACCCCATGGTCTAAAGAATACATGGTTTTGTTTCATTTATATAATCAGCTCCAGTTTTACAATATACCCTCACTTTTTCTAAAAAATGTCCTAATATTAAGTATGGTTCATGTTTATCATTATCATTTTTATATCGATCTATTCTTTATTATTGCATTCTCAATTTCTTTTTTACATCACCTTGTTATATACATCCCATATACAGTGAATGATGACAATCCTATTTTGTATCGTTATTAATCCACTATATTTTCTAATTATGTAGATTTATTATATTATACTTTATTTTGTACCTATGGGAGATGGCAGTGGCTAAGTTTTGATTTTGGCCGCTTTAAGATATGACCACTTATCAAGCTTACTTTCACCTGCAGTATGGATGGCATATTTGTGGTTTAAAATCAAAGCATATTTATGTGTTAAAATGCCCAAAGTCCAAACCTAAATCCCATTGAGAATCTGTGACATGACTTGAAAATTGTTTTTCACAAATGATCGCCAACCAATCTGACAGAGCTTGAGCTATTTTGCAAAGAATGGGTATAAATTCCAGCCTCTAGATGTGCAAAGCCGGTACAGACATACCCCAACAGACTTGTAGCTTCAGGGGGGCCGAATATATATGCATGCCACACTTTATAGTTTTTTAATTTGCAAAAAAAGTATCATTTTCTTTACACTTCACAAATACTTGCTACTTTGTTTGCGATTTCACATAATGCATTTAAGGTTTGTCGCTGTAACTTTTAAAAATGAAAAACAGTTCAAGGAGTATGAATACTTTTGCAACTTATTGTACATCCAAGCAGGCTAGAATCCCAACCCATGGGGTAAGGCTGCATAGTAATCTAATCATACTGATCTACACAAAAGCATGAAGAACCAATATGGTCACCTTTGGCAACAAATCTCCATAGCATGATTTAATCTTAAAACTGTTTGGTTTTTTTAAACTTCATAAAAGGTTGAAGAAGGTTTTACAATGAAGAATTGCATCAGGGGTTGTAGTGCTGGGTGGGCTGTGATGCTAATTATTTTAATGCTTTCAGCATTGCTCTTATATTGTAGCATACTGCTGGTGCTACTTTGAACACGTTAGAAATAATTATGCTAGTGGCAACACTAATAAAACCGAAAAATTACTACTACCAATATTTACTAATAGGAACAGTGTTTAGGTACTTTTTAATAGCAGGGTAAATTAGGAAAGAATATTTTAGTATATTGGTAAATAAAAAACATTAGAATATTTGCATTGGGAAAAAGAGGGTTTAAATTTGCTAAGGGCAAGATATAGTTGTCCGTTCTAAAGCACCCAGTTCCCAATGGGGATCCATTTTTGTAACTATTGTGGTAAAAACGGTCTTAGCCCCTGCAAGAATTTCATTATCCATCTTTGGACATTTGTTCTAACATATTAAATGGTCCACGGTGGTCACTTCTCAACCATCCACAGGATAGATGGTAAGTGTCTGATCGTTAAGGGCCCCACCTCGATCACTAGAATGAGAGAACCCATGCCCCTTGTTCTAGTGATCAATGTGGTTGTGCAGTAATAAGCAATTTTAATGGAGCAGCGGTTGAGCATGAACAGTGCTGCTTCACTCAAACTCTAGACAGATGAATACAGCGTTCAGCTATGTTTGTCCCATATAATTTGAATGACACAACAGCGTTCTTGCTCAACTACTTCTTGTGTCTCACTGCATGACCTCAGAACCCCTATTCTGGGGAATCAATAGAATTCCTATCGGTGGTGGCATTAGTGATCACAATTTAAATGTTGTCTATGTGGAATGGGAATACCACTTTTCTCTTATGAAGACAAATCTTGTTCATATGGGCCATCAGCTTACATGGACATCATAAAGGCGAGTTCCCCATTTTGGAGCACCTTCTTTGAATCGGAACAACTTGGTACAAGTGTATCCTATGCTGGTGGGCTCCAGCCATCCCAGTATTTCATGGATACTACATTTGACATTACAAAAAATGTCAAGTTCACCTGTATGTATGTATGTATGTATGTATGTATGTATGTATGTATGTAGCTCACAAGTAGCTCCCTGCCAGAAAGGCCTGCCAGCTGCATTTTCAAGGCTTTGTCTGATGAGACAACCTCTTCAATTTCTTTTTACAGGTAATGGGACCAAACCAGAATATAATAATTATTAATAAGATTACCACTAGAGGATTTCTCACCTCCATTTCTGTACAAGAGATTTCTTACATACAAATTAAAGGGGTTGTTGACCTCCCTTTCTTATAGTGCCCTAAAGAGCTGAGGGTGCAAGGCAAAATAAAAAACACTTTAAAAAAACCATGCCTCTTGTATGCCATTCATTCCAGCAATGTGCCTCCTGGTCCTCTCTATTGGTTTGTTTTTCCAGGTTTTGAAACAGCATGCCACCGCTGCTGCCTGTTATTGGCTACAGAGGTCATACTGTCTGACGTCACAGTTCAGAACCCCGACTTCCAAACAGTGACATTTGGTAGCGTCACACAGCCTGTGACAGACTGCAGTGGTGGCTTTCCATTCGACCAAAGCTGAAAGAAAACAGAAAATCTTTGGAGAGGACTGGGAGGCGCACTGCTGTAATGAACGCCATGTGAGAGGAGAGTACGTTTCTTTCCTTCCAGTCTCAGCCGAATAGTGCACAGTAAACAAGGGAAGTGGAGATCGCTATTTTTTCCTTTAAAATGACAGGCACCATGATAGGAACTGGATGGATACCATTGTAGTCAATAGGGTCCATTGGGCACTGTTGGTGTCCATCATGTAATGGATCCGACGTTGCCTCTGTGATGGCGACTCTGAATGGTACCTCCTACACAGATATGAACTGGGCCTGAATGCTATAGATATCAGCTAGTGTTAAAAACAGGTGTCACAACATTCCTACAAATGAACTTACTTGTGGCATACAGAGCAATCTTATCATTGTTCTTGTGTTTCAAAAGGTTTTCTGCAAAATTCAGGCGACTCCCATGAAACCACTCTGGAATGTCAGCAATCCCTTTGGATCTGTCAATTACCTGCAAATAAACATTAAAGCTATGTTCACACGGCTAAGTTTGGGACGTATTTCGGTCCGTAATTACGCGCCGAAGTGCGCAAATTACGGGCCGAAAACGTCCCATTCATTACGGTAATTCACAGTTCTCATAGAGAACTATGGATTACGTCTCCTCTCCCCGCCCCGGCGAAGCCGCCGGGCGGGGAGATAATGACATGTGAAATTACTAGGCGAAATACGCGCCGCTAGTAATTCACGTCAATGGGCCGGCGAAGTGCCGGCCCCCTGCTCAGTCCCCCGCTCCGCCCCGCCCCCGGTCACACGGCGTAATTGCGGGGCGTAATTACGCCCCGCAAATTACCCAAGTGAACATAGCCTAACAAGTCAAAACCTTCCACTTGAATAAAATCGAGAGTATCAAAACTACCATTTTTAAAAATAAATAAAAAAATTATTTGACGCTCTAACATTTAAAAAACACGTCAGGGTTGTATTTACAGAGAGGAAGGTGTTAGACTCCATACAGTCCTTCACTCAAGTCTTCGCTAAACGCCTAAGCCAGGTCCAGAAGACGCAGATAAAATCTGCGATGAACTCAACCAGCTGAGTCCTATGACGTGTCACCACTAGAGGGAGCTAGATGCATTTGTTTGTATACAGTTTCCACTAACTTCACTCAAAACATTGCAAGTGTACATGCAGTCTGATCCAGTTATCGGCTTCTGTAGTCAGACTATCAGCATAGGTTCTCTCAGCCCAGGACTAGAGTTACCCACACCCTAATCTCGGGGCTGTGGAGTCAGAGTGGAAGTGGGTGTCTATTTTGGCGACGTCAGAATCGTTATAAAATGGACTGACTCCATATAATACATTTGGTACAGTTAGATGAATGCAGTATGTGCCAAATATTTTTTCACAAGAATTTATGAAAATAATGAAACGTCCTATAAATATCTGTTCTATACCTGATCAAAGGATCTAAGCTTTTTTTTTTTTTTTAGATGAATGTGTGCTGCACTTTATGTACATGCGCAGGAGTGAGGCTCCTCTGCCACAAAACAGAGGAAAAAAGGCGCTGGGAAGGAATGCCTACACTCCTCTCAAAACTAGGGCTGTGGAGTCGGTGTCCATTTTGGTGGAGTCGGAGTTAGGGAAATTGAGGAGTCGAAGGTTTGTATTACCAGCTCCAAAGCCCCCGTACATCGATTTGGAAAAAAAAAAATCCATAGTATTCTTGAACAACTGCAGACCTTAACAGCATGCCAGGAGGCTTACCAAAAGAAAATGGTTTTGATCCGCCTTGCATTCTTTAAAATTTGAGAGGTATGATGGTAACCAGTTCTTAGAGAACTATTTACAGGGCTCAACATGCGCTAGCTGTGTATACCACTGTGATATGGTATCACTACAGGTGCACAGGACCTTACTGTACCACCATATGCCTTAGATCCCAACAGGAAAAAAATCTCCATATAAAATCTAACAAAAAATGCTCCATAGCGCACCATGTTTATTAAGCAAATATCACAGTGCACCATTACCATCAGGCAACCTCCATACTTACCTTAAACATGAGAAGAGTGTACATTTTTACCCCTAAGTTAACCATTACATGCAGTGCATAAAGACCTCCATTAATAAATGACATTTATGGCAACAGAATGCGTTACACATCATAAAATTCCCCCATATAGAAATTGGTTTATAGGTAGGAAAAGATGGATTCAGATGGGTTACAACGTTCATCGTAAACCTTTGTCAAGAAACTGCTAAGTAGATGGGAAGCATCAGAGCGAGCCGTGGCGCTCGAGGAGCTCGTGCCTGAAATGCAAATTTTAGTTATTCAAACAATACAATAGGATAATAATATTGTGTAATGAATGTATTAGCTGTTTAGCATGTTACTTCAGTTCAAAGGAATTTAGGAAAGGGTTTTAAAAAATGTAATCTATAGTTATGTTCTGATCTATTAATCTAACGCCTGATATCACCAGGTTAACTCTGTAACTTATTATTAATTACACATAAGCCATGTATGAAGGAGTCGGAGTGTGGAGAAATTGAGGGGGTGGAATAGTTTGGCCTACTGACTCCACAGCCTTGGCTGGTAACACAATGTCCAGTCCTGACTCATGCATAACTTTGGCACTCATGTCTGTTTTCAAGAAATATAAATGTTCAGATCTCAAACAACCCCATGTTTGCGTGGCACTAAAATGAGAATCTGAATGGACCTATACAGAAGGAGCATATCGACTCTTCTCCTCTGATTGTGAAGCATAATGTACATTTGCAAAACACATGGGGGCACATTTATCGAGGCAGTTGCACCAGAATTATGGTGCAATTTTTCCAAAAATAATGGCATACATGCTGTACACCATATTTATGATGTGTTTTAGACAGCTGCTGCTCCTGCCCAACAAAAGGGGTGTGACCTCTGTGAAAGGGGTGTGGTCCGCGTGGAAAGGGGCATGATTTTGTGTGCAATGCCAGGCGTTAAAATAAAATTTTGCCCGTTAGTGGCGTACTTAAAAATGGTGTAAGGTTGATGAAGTTTCAACCTGCGCCACATTTCAACATGTTGAAATCTGCCCAGGGGTTTTGGAATTCTGAAAGTGAAGTATATTGGTAATCTTTGTCAATGGAGGAGGATTCGTAGTCTGTAACAATGGAGATGTGTGTACTGCATAGGAGCTATACATTAAAAAATCCTTTTGTATGAAAATTATTTGCAATAATGCTTTACTTCAACCCCTTACCAACAAAAGGTTACATCATGTTGTTGGTAAGGTTGCCACGATCTCATTTCAAACCTCCTGCATCCAGCTCTTCAGCTCTGTGTGCTCAGAAGGGGGGTGTGTGATTTGTTTGAATTGCATATCATGTGACTGAGCAGGATGACATCACCAGGCCTTTCCTCTTGGTAGTCACAGAAAGGTCTGTTTATATAAAGCATTGTTAGTGGCTGAGCGGTAATGTTTTTGCCTCCAGGCACAAAGGTCCTGGGTTCAAATCCCTGCAGGAACCAAAACCTGTGTTTTTTTTTTTCTCTTCATCAGTACACACATCTCATTGAGGTTTCTTTTATTTATTCATTTGCACTGTTTGACTAATTAATAAGAAGTACAGAGGATGGGAGTACAATGACAGCACCTGGGGTTTGAACACTCAGTAGCTGCCTGAGAGGAGAAGTGATGTCTGACCAGGACTGAGGAGCTCTCACCTCCTCATCCCCTAAACAATGGATCGCTAAAGGATCAGTTAAAACAAAGACGGTGCAGAATTTTTAATAATAATGAATGGTGAAAATGTTTGTTATTTCATTTGCAAGCTTCCATGTCAATTTTACTTTGTGGCAAAACCCCTTTAAGGGCCAAACAGGTGCTAGCTATTCGCTAAAGCCCACACCCTCCTCCCTCAGCTGGGAGCAGTGATATTGTTGATCCTGGACATTTAACCATTTAGGTGTGTGTGTGTGTGTGTGTGTGTGTGTAACAAAATGTTGCGCTGCTCTGTTCCACCACACAATAGGCTCACCTGTGAAACGATTGTGGTGTGCTGACTACAGTTAAAATAAAAGATATAAATAGTTCAAAACAAACACCCAGCTTTTCCCATTATATATATATATATTTTATATATATATATTATATATTATATATATATTTATATATATATATTTTTATATATTTATATATATACACACACACACACACACACATACACAAAACACACTAGAAAGGTAAACATAATTGGTATTGTTGTGTCCCTAAAAGTCCATTCTATTAAAATATAACTTTATTTAGCCCACATGGTGAAATTATAGAAAAAAAAAAAAAATACCTAAGCTCCAAAAATATTAACTGTCTCAACTCAGTTTGGAATGTGGAAAAAAATTACTTGACTTAGAAAATCGTGATCTAAACAAAGTTAAATTTTTTTTTTTTTTTTAAAAAGTAGTAAAACAAAAGGAAAACTAAACTATCTAAATTTAGTTTCAGCATCATCATACTGACCTGCAGAATAAAGAGAACATGTAATTTATATTGCACAATGAACTCCATAAAAGCAAACCCCCATCAAACAATGGTTCAATTGCATTGCTCACATTCTACCCCATAAAGAATTTTTTTTTCGGTTGTTCAGTTTATTTACAGTAAAATTAATGGCATCAATCAAAAATTACAACAGCTCACAAAAAATAAACCCTCATATTGCCATGTAGATGAAAAATAAATAAAAAAAAGTTATGGATCTTGGAAGGGGAGGGGAACAAAAGCGCAGAACACAAAAAAACTCTGTGGCATGAAGGAATTAAATTAAATGGAACAACACAAAAAATGCTGCAATGCAAATGAGATAGCCTCTTTTGTGTTAGGCCATGTTCACACGGCTTAAAATGGGCCGTATTTCGGTCCGTAGTTACGCGCCGAAGTGCGCCAATTACGGGCCGAAAACGGCCCATTCATTACGGTAATTCACAGTTCTCATAGAAAAACTATGGATTACGTCTCCACTCACCGCCCGGTGAAGCCGCCGGGCGGGGAGATGGGTGACATGTCACTTTTCTAGCGGCGTATACGCGCCGCTAGCAGTGATTGTCTATGGCCCGGGCGAAGTGCCGGCCCCCCGCTAAACTCCCCGCTCCCGCCCCGCCCACACGGCGTAATTGCGGGGCGAAATTACGCCCTGCAAATACACCGTGTGAACATAGCCTTAGAATCATTACAAAGTATGGTTGAAAAAAAGACATATGTCCATCAAGTTCAACCATGGATGGGGAAAATGTGGGAGAAGGGAGGGAGATAAGGAGTTTAAGCCCAGTGTCCTCACTGATGAAAGCTTTGAAACCCATAAGGCAAGAACCAATCTGATCTAGGGAAGATTTCATTTCTGATCCCAAAGCCGCCACCAGCCAGGATCTAGAATTTCATATGGCTACATACATATTAATTTGCTTTAGTTTTTAGGTAGTTATCTAAGCCTTTTTTGGAACTCTCAACTGTTCCTGCTGTGACCAGCTCCTCAGGCAGCTATTCCATAGATTTACAGTTCTTACAGTGAAGAACGCTTTTCTCCTCTGGAGACCGAATACTTTTTTTCTCCAGCCGAAGGGAATGTCCCCTTGTCTTTTGAGGGAGCTTTACATGAAATAGTATACTTTTTGTAGGGACCATTTATATAAATTAATCATGTCCTCCCCCAAAGCTGTCTTTTCTCAAGACTAAATAAGTTCAATTCTTCTAACCTCTTCTCATAACCAAAATGCTCCATTCCCCTTATAAGGGGCCGTTTACACAGCACAGGACAAATACCGGTCGGTTTTCGGGTTGTGCACACGACCGCTGGGGAAATGGCTTTTCTCCGCGATTAGTGGAGAAAAGCCCTCCCCCTTCACATAGGCATGTTCATATTCCGCCCGAAAACTGGACGGAAGAATGAACATGTTCTATGTTTTTTGGACCACCGGCGGTCTGAAAAACCGCATGGCAGAAAATCCATGCAGTGGGGACCGCTGCATGGATTTTCCATTAAGGTCTGTGATAAAGTTTGTCACCCAGTTTTCGAAAAACCAAAAACCGGCTGAAAAACCATGCCGTGGGGACATGGCCTAAGTGTGGTGTAGTAAAGCAAAATGAGGGCTTTGTCAATATGGGAATTTTTTCCCCCTTTACCTAGATATGATATGTGAGCTTTTTTTTTGTTAATTAAAAGGGTGTTCCCACAAAGTAAAAAGTCCACTGCACAGGTTGGCTCTCAGCTAGCTGGGAGTCGAGAATGAGAAAGGCGGCGCTTGTGGCTATCCTAATTCACTTCTATGGTAGTTCCGAATAAAGCTGATTGTGGATGCTCGGTTATATTCAGAACTGCCATAAAAGTGAATAGGTAGGACGTCCGCAAGCCTCATCCTCCTCACTTTCATGCACAGTTAGCCTAGAGCTGACCTGTGCAGTAGAATTTACTTTGTCGGAACTCTCCTTCAATAAGAGTTTATTGAACAAATTCACATAGTATCACATACAAATAGATGTAAGGCCAAACAGCAGTCATCAAATACAATATAAAGATCAATGTTTTCTTTGTCTATGTACACAGGTATGGCATACAGAAGAAAGAATGGAACAGCATTCACCTCAGAATACATAAATGGCATAGCAGATGGTTCATATCTATAGGTTAACATTTTAAAAGAGAAGACATACCTCATCATACATACGAGAGAAGACAATGTCACTGAAGTCCCAAAATTCTCCCCAAAATTCAGGATAAAATTCTACTGACCACTGATAAAGTTCATTGTAGTTACCTACAAAAAGAGAACATTTAAGGTTAATGGAAACATTTTTTTTGTCAAAAAAATATAAATATCACTGATCAGCCAGAACATTAAAGGCAAAGTGAATAATGATTTTCTTGGGCAATGGTTCGTGTCAAGGCCCGGGTTATATCAGTGAATCACAGAAAAATGAAAAAAATCTGTCTAAAAGGGTTTGTGCAAAAAGACTAATCACTGATCAATTTAAACATCAAGCCATCTTAAATATACTTTTATTAATAATCTTTTAAAAGTTGCTAAACACAATCTTGCTTAAACCACTAAAATTTACAAAAGAAAACCCAACATAAATTAAATACAAAACAATCCCTCTATCCTTACTCTTTCCTGCAAAGACCCTAGCAAATGGCCGGGTCATCGTCCCCATAAGGACGGCCCCCCCTCTGAAGGTTGCCCTGTTGCCACATGTTGTAATCCCTATTTGTTTATACTCCAAACAATATCACAAAAGGGAAACAAAAGAATTGCAGAAAAGAGGAGGAGATAAAAATATCCGCTATATTACCAATCTTAAAATGCTAGGATACATTAGATTAACTGCAGGGAAACCTGAAACAATTGGATAGATTTAAACGCATTCAATAGACCTTTAAGATGCTTCTTGATATAGTCCAAACTCCCTAATGGGCTTTCCCTTGTGGTTTCCCGATTCTCCCATGTGGTTAAATTATCCCGACACGTTTTCCCCCCAAAATCAAACGGGGGGTTCATCAGGGGATTTCAGTAGTACGGAATACGGATAGCTCCCATAGCAGATAGGTGACGATTTGTTATGGTATCGGTCACATATCTGCTATGGGAACTATCCGTATTCGTACTACTGAATCCCCTGAGAAAACACCCTTTGATTTTGGGGGGGGAGAAAGGAACGCCGTCGGGATAATTTGGGACCAACATTGGAGAGAATCTGGACCACAATGAAAGGCCCCATTTGGGATGTTTGGACTATTTTCAAGAAGCTTTTTAAAGGTCGTTGTTGAATGTGTTTATCATCCAATTGTTCAGGTTCCCTGCAGTTAATCTAATGTATCCTAGCATATTAAGAGTTGGTTAATATAGTCTGGGGTATTTTATTCCTCCTCTTTCTGGCAATTCTTTTGTTTCCCTTTTGTGATAGTGTTTGGGGGTTTATACAAATAGGGATTACACAGTGTGGCAACAGGGCAAAACCTTTAGAGGTGGGGCCGTCCTTATCGGGACGATGACCCGGCCATTTGCTAGGGTCTTTGCAGGGAAAGAGTAAGGGATAGAGGGATTTGTTTTGTATTATTTAGTGGTTAAGTTTTCTTTTGTATATTTAGTGGTTTAAGCAAGGTTGTGTTAAGCAACTTTTTTAAAAAGATTATTAATAAAAGGTATATTTCCGGGTTATATCAGGCAGCAACAGTCTGTTCTTAAAGTAACGTGCTTGAGCAACGCTGACAAGGGGCAACTGGGTTAAAAGATCTTCAAACAGCAGTTCTTCAGGGGTGTTTCCAGTATGCAATGGTTAGGACCTACCCAAAGAGGTCCAAGGAAGAATAACCAGTGAACAGGGTTATGGGTATCCTAAGCACGTGGGGAACAAAGAAAAGCCCTTGTAGTCAGATCCCACATAAGAGCTACTGAAGCACAGATGACTGAAATAATTAACAAATGGCTTAGGTAGCAAGGTGTCAGAACACACACAGTTCATGGCATCTAGCTGGGTATGGGTAGCCGTAGTCATAGACCAGTCAGAGTGCCCATGCTGGCTCCTGTCCACCGCAAAAAGCTCCTACAATGGGTACATAGGGCTAAGATGCGTGTGCATCATTTACCTGGGTAGGAAATGGCACTTGGAGTCACTATGAGAAGTTATCAAAAACCGTGTGATGATCTGGGCAATGGTCTACTGGGAAACAACGTGTTTTTGGCATTTTTATGGAGGTTATTTTGACCCATGCCACCTTTCTAAATATTGTTGCAGACCAAGTAAATACATTCATGGCAGCAATGTTATCCAACAGTGCTGGACTCTTTCAGTAGTATAATGCAAAACTGCCTAGAAAGGGTTTCAGTTCAAGTTGTTGACTTGGCCTTCTAATTCCCCAGATCTAAATGCAAGCAAGCATTTCTGGGATGTGCAAGAAAAACCAAGTCTGATCTATTGAGGCCCCATTTCACAGGACCTAATGGGGTTAGGGCATGTCCCCCCGGCAAGGGTTTTTGGACAGTTTTTGAAACGGTTTGCGGTTTTAGAAACCGTCTGAAAACCTGCAAGCATCGTTCCCCCGTAGACTTCAATAGAAAAATAGTTCAGCAGTACCCACGGCGGTCCGAAAAACATAGAACATGTTCATTCTTCCGACCGGTTTCCAGACTGAAAATTAACATTGGAGTCAATGTAAACCACTCAGAAAGTGAGTGAGCGGTTTTTACAAAAAAAAAAAAAAAAGTTTAGAATGATCCCACCTATAGTGGGTGTTTTTTGCAGGTCCTTTTGCACTTTTTAACACAGGAAGCTCCTGCAAAGCACTTCAGTGTGAATGAGAGTCTATAAATCTTCTTTTTAGCCTAAACTAACCAAATTTTTATGCTGTTAACCCCTTAAGCCCCGGGCCTGAAAAGTAGTTAATGACCAGAACTTTTTTTAGTTTAGGCCTCCTTGCATTTCAACAGTTGTAACTTTTTTATTTTTTCAATGACTCAGTTGTATGAGGCCTCATTTTATTTGAGACAAGTTGTACTTTATAGGGGAATAGTTTAAGATCACTAAATAATTTTTTTTTTTTTTTTTTTTTTTTTTTTACACCATTCACATTTCACACTTGGTAACTTGTTAAATTAATTCTACAGGTTATTACGGTCGTGTGGATAACCAATATGTGTAGGTTTTTTTTGTGTGTAATATATGCACAATTATTTTTTATTAAAAATTGTTATTCTTTTTTTTTTTTTAAACCCATGAAAGGAAAAACTTTTTACTTTTTCTTTTTACAGTTAGTAATGTATTAGCTTATTCATATATGCTAATACATTATAATCTGTGTCAGTTTGACACAGGCAGTGATCAGGACAGCACACGGTCTGTCCTGGTCACTGGCTTGTTAAACAGACAGTCCTGGGGCCACTCTAGGTCCCCAGGGCTGACTGTGCAGCAGTTCCCCGGGCCTGTCGTGTCACCGGGTGTTCCGATTACCCAACAGAGCAGGGAAACCCTTTGATTGCGCTGCAGTGACAATCTGCTGCAATCAAAGGGTTAAAGCACCGGGTTACGGAGGTTTCCTACGCTCCACGGTGCTTGCAGGAGCTGTGCTGGGATCAGGGCTGTGTAGTACAGCCCCAATCCCAGCGTAGCTGCGGCGCCCGGAGCCGCAAACCCCGATGTCTGCAGCGACGCAAAAAGATGTAGCTGTAGACGAACGACCCGCTCCAGCTGACGTCAAAAGTCGGTGGGCAATCCTTAAAAGGGTAAAAGTGAAAAAGTTGGCCTTTGTGCATCGTTGTTAAATTGTGGAGATAAAAAAAATAAAAAAAAAAATCACATGGTTTCCAATCAGCAATACTTTTGCACTCGGTACACTATTCAGCTTGAAAATCAGTCCAAAAACCGCTGAGAAAACCGGGACAAAAACCGGTTGTGATGAATGGCTCTGCTAAGGTCAAAACAGAGCTGTTTTACAACATTATGAGCAGGTTATTTTTCTTCCAAAAATAGGATACAAAGGATCTACCATAAAATACTTTCAAATGTCGGGTGGAATCTATATCTGAACAGGTCAAAGCTCTTCTAGCACTATGAAGAGGGCCTACACAATAACTGGGAGGTGGTTTTAATGTTTGAAGGAAACCTGTCTTGTCCGTTATGCTGCACTCATTAGGGCAGCATAAGTCAGTGACAGATTCGCTTTGTACAGCACTAGTTCATTAAATAAATGTGTTTCAGAGAACCTTTATTCTCATCCCTATGGTGTGCAGCTACTGCTAGCAGATAAGATTCCAGCATATGCATGACTACAGATTGAGATTTTTCTTCCTATTGCTATGAATAGATAGAAAACGGTCAATCACAAGCCATTGGGTATGGTGAAGTGGAGGCTTAACGCTGGATTGATCTCTGCTAGCACTGGCTGCACACTGCAGGGATGAGAATGAAAGTTCTCTAAGGCTATGTTCACACGATGTATTGCGACGCGTACTGTACGCGCCACAATACATCGTGTGTCTCAGGAGCCCGCACTGATCAGCGCATACTCCCGAGGTACAGGGGGCCAACAGCCCGTCGGCCCCATAGACATGCATTACTTTCGCGCTGCGAATAAGTGACATGTCACTTATCTCCCCAAGCGTATAATACGATCGGATAGTACGTGCGGGGGGACGAGGCGTAATATATAGTTCTCTATGAGAGCTATGGATTACAGTAATTATGGGGCGCATTTCCCCACGTATTAAGCACAGTATGCCACAAAATACACAGCGAAATACGCTCCAAAATAAGCCATTTGAACATACCCTAAAACTTCTCAGTGAAGCATAAAGGAATGGACAAGTTATAAAACATAGAAACATCTAGCAGCAAGGGAAAAAAATCCATAAAAAGTTTCAATTTTATTCCAAATAGTTAAAATCCACAGACAGTTCAAGAGCTCACAAACATGGCTGACATGTTGTGGGCATACACAGGGTCCCTAGTAATAGCACCATTGGGCCCTTTTATGGCTGATTGGTGTATTCTTGACCTAAAAATTCAGTATGTTAATTTAAAGAAAAACAGCTACCATGTAAGATACATACGTTTATACTTCAGACCTAGTCCCCATTTATAAAAATGGCTATAATATAGAACAGTTAATACAATCTAACAAAGCAGCAGGGTAAACAGGAATGCCTTTAGTCATAATGACTTCTAACCTAACAGCAGTATTTTATCTTCAAATGGCATAGTGCCTTCATTGCTACGGTTTGTTCTGACTTTTCCCATACTAGAGAAGTTATCTGAGGTTATGTTCCCACAGAAGTTATAATAGACATTAGTGTTTATAGACATTAGAGGTAATGGGTCTATGAGTTGACACCCAATCATATTGGATAAGTAGTAATCAAGCTGCCACAGAAAGAAGACTTCATCTGTGGCCCTAAAGCAAATTTAGCCAAGTCTGGAACAAGGCCCACTCAACTGGGGATTGTTTACATTGCTGCATCTTATGTCCATGATCTCCCGTGTAAGGGCATGTTCACACGGCGTTTTGGGTCCAATTTTGGATCCGAAAAATCGCATCTAAAAGCTCTGTGTAAATCGCATCCAACACGCAGGTGCATGTTTAGATGCATTTTAGCATCAGCAGAAACGCCCCCTATAATTTTAAACAGGGTGTCTGCTGCATCAAACAGATCAAGAATTGACGTCAATTCTTTGAACGGATCAGAAAGACGCAAGTAAACACGCATCGGTGATCACTCGTCTGAACGCCGATATGCATTTTATATTGAAAGCAATGTAACTCACACTGCACATTGTTAGGTTAGAGTCCAAAGCACTGATACAAACACGCATCTAAGAAATGTAAGTAAACACGGACTCAACACGCCGTGTGAACATACCCTAAATGTGCAAATAAAAAACAAACATGTCTACAGCTTCCTAACCCAGGGTGCTGTGCAATTTTTTTCCCCATTGCAATTAAAAGGTTACGTCGGGTACAATGGGTGTCCGTTGTAAAATGGATTCCATGGCTTCTGTTTTACGCCTCTATTCATATCAATAGGGAGAGGGGAATAAACAGCAGCATATCTCCTCTGAAAACAAAGAATGGGGCATGCGGAAACCCAACACACCCATTCCTTCAACATGTTGTTGAGAGTTGGGCAGCCCCATACCAATTAGATCACCAGCAAGCGTCGCCAAACAAATACCAGTTCAGCCGAGTTTTAGCTAATGTGTATAAATGACTTAAAGGGCTGTTCACACAACCTGCTCTTCACAGCCAGGTTCTGACTCCCACTTCCTGGTCAGGCTGTGGGCATTTCTACAGCGGTGATTGGCATATCAGCTCACTATTCTTACCTCAGCCTGTTAAAGGGACATTGGTGATTGAGGGGTTTAAATGGCAGTGCAGAAAGCTACCGGTTTGTAAAAAAGATCAACAAGCTTCTGTTCTGCTATTAAGATACAACACAAAGTGACTTCACCATGGTTGGCCCCCTCAGCTGGAGAAGAAAGAGCGAAAGAAAAGGAGAAAGAAAGAAGGAAAGCCTAGGGAATCTTGTGTACACAAGGAGGAGATAACAGTTCTAACGCTGAAATGAAGCAAAATCAGTAAAGCAATGTACTTAGTAATAATCTGTATTTACTTTTGCCTACATGTTTAACATTTATCAGTGTAGTGAGAATACCCTTCATACCAATATCGATTACAGGGCCCTAAAATGAGCCAGAGCGCTCCTTAGTACACCATAAGTGCTTCTGACATCATACATGGAAAAATCCCTCTGCTTTATAAAAACGTGTTAGATAAGTCTAACGTGACCATTCACATAGCAACCTGACTGTTGAAACCCAATGCCAAATATCATTCTGGAATTAGGATTCCAGTACGTGATCTCATTCAATGACTGACACCATTACATGTATTACAATGTATACAGAGGGGCTGCAAATCACAGAGTAGGACTACTCTGTGGACTCCTATCCTAAGAAGGATCAGAGATTTAGACCAAAGTAATACGGACCTTTTTAGCACAAACCTATACATCAATATATTCAACTCCCTCTACTCTATGTTCACATGACAGATTTGGACACGGATTCTGAGGCAGATTCAGCACTGAATCAGAATCCAACTGTGGCTGCAATATGCTTGACATTGTTTCCAATGGAAAATCAGCATCTCAATGCAAACAATGCTGATTTTCCTCAGCATCAAAGTGACGTAAATTCTTGAAATTCAATGCTGAATCCTCACATAATATAGGAGGCTGAAATCTGCCTCTACAGTCATCATCAAATCCACATCTACAAATGAAAATTTGTGTGTAAAATGTGTGCTGAAGCGGTGTGGAATTTACACATGGATTCTGCTCTGAATCAGCACTGAAATTTTCAGTGCATAAAATCAGCTGTGTGAACACATCCTTTGAGGGGTTCTGCCACTTTGCAAAATCCCTTTTGAGGGCAGCTCACAGCAGGCCTCAGAGAATGGGGAGATGGCCACGCTTGAGCAACTCTCCCCAATTAAGGTCTATAGGTGTTATGAATACAACCAAGCACACTCCCTCAGCTACACTGAAGTCTATATCCTCCGTTCATATAGAAATTAATGGGGGATAGACGTGCAAGCGCAGTCATCTCCCCTTTCTCGGAGACGGCTGCTCTTTTAAATATGCTGCATGCAGACAGGACTGCATTTTTGAAGTGGCAGATTCCCTGTAAGGGTAGGTTTACACGGCTGATTTTGATGTTGTTCTCGGAGCAGTTTTCAGAGCATTTCCACTCCAAAAATAGCACCAAAAAGCCTCCAAAACGCCCCCAGTTCATTTTCATTGATTCCTAGGTAAAATAGCGTTGTAGTTCACACATGACAAGGTTTTTATGTGCGTTTTACGCGCTTCTTTGGAAGCCGTTTTGGGTGCTGAAAAAGTAGTGTCAGGTCAATTCATTAAGCGTTTCCAGTGCCGAAAATCCCCATAAAAATCAATGGAAAGCTTCAAAACCTCGTCCAAAACCTCTTCTGAAGAAGTGTGTTTCAGGCGAGGTTTTGATTCTGTTTTGGGCGCTGAAAAGTCAGTGTCCAAATAAACCGAGTGAACATACCCTAACATGACATTGGAATCAATTGTTCAAGAAACTGAAAGGCAATGTTCACACGGCTTATTCAAGCCATAATTGCGAGACGGATTTCGCCCGCAGTTACGGCTAGCACAAGGGGCGGGGGCGCTGCCCGCCGGCCCCATGGACAATGCATTATTTACAGCGCGTATGCGCCGTAAATAATGTGCATGTCACTTTCTCCCCCCGCGGCGTATTCGCCGAGCGGAGAGGAGCGACGGAATCCACAGTTCTCTATGAGAACTGTGGATTACCGTAATGACGGACGGATTGGAGCCGTACTGCAGCGCAAATACGACGCGCAGTACGGCTCCAATCTGTGCCCAAATAAGCCGTGTGAACGAGGCCAAAGAGTTTGAAGTAACAAAGCACAATTCATGAACACAAGAATTAAAGGGGTATTATTGCTACAAAGATCATGTCTCAGATTATGGGGACAGTAAAAACAAGCACTTTTGTAATTGAGTTGCATTACCTCAGTCACTTGGTTTAGCAGATATGAGCTTTTCTGTAAATCTGTATTCTATTTCTGCTGCTACTAGTAGGGACACGCCCCCCCCCCCCTTTCGGTGATTGGCTAGTCGGAACACACCCCGGTCGGATCCGTCCCTAGACACGCCTCCTGCACTGCGATTAGCTGGCTGACATTTCATTCAGCCTGTTGGGATACGCCCCTAGACAGGAAATGCCACGGACACGCCCCCTGCGCTGTGATTGGCTGCCTGCACACTCTGTGTTTACTCCCCTCTGAGCTGTAGAAACCGAAAGTAAAATCAAGGGCTGCTGGCTGTATACTGATCTCCTAGCTCTAGGGTGAATGATCTGGCTAATTACCGACTGTTTAAGTCACAGATCTCCTCATATAACACAGTGTTACATCCTCTGTTCCCTCCATATACCACAGTCTTGTGCCTGATAACAGAGGGAGAGGAGGGGAGAGGGCAGGGTGTATTCCTCCATATACCACAGTCTCCTGTCTGGTAACAGAAGGGAGGAGGGGAGGGCAGTGTGTATTCCTCCATCTAACACAGTCATACAGTCTCCTGTCTGGTAACAGAAGGGGAGGAGGGGAGGGCAGTGTGCTTCCTCACATGTGTTTCATCAGTTCAGGCTGTGTGTATAACTGGTTATAGCCCAGCAAGGAGCTTGTGGAGCCTGGAGATGAAGGCTCCGCAGACACAAGAGAACACTGCAGGAGGCTACAGATCTGTTCTGTCCAGACATCCTTCTGCTTTGGCTGCCTCACAAAGAATGATGATATCACAGCTTCAGTGAGGAGAGACACGCCTGCTGAGTGGAGAGATTCGCCCCTGGATTTTAAACTCAATCTCATAGAATTAGCTCAAGAGCACAAACAGTTCAAACGATAACACCACTTTAAGTGTATTGCCATTTCAGGTAACCTTTCAGAAAAAAAGCTGTCTGCAAGTTCGATCTCAAATTTTCAGTTGTCCTTGATCTAGTGGGTGGAGACTAGCTGCTATGATGTCTCCCATAGACTACAGAGAAGAGATTCTGCTCCCCTATAGCACCTCAGTAGCAGCATTAAGGACAGTACAGAGCAATGTAAGCTGTAAATCAAGCACTTGGATTTACTAGAGCTTTCAGACTGCCTCGAAGTGTCTTTCTGGCTCTGTCTCACTTGGATGCCTTTCTTTTCTATAGACTTATATGGGTAACATGTAACCTGGCATTGAGTGATTTTGGAGCCGGGCGAGCGTGATAGGTGGAAAAAGATAAATCTTGTTAAGATATATTCCTACATTTCTTGTATTGCACTAGTGCAAAGTTTGTTGATAGGTTCATGGCAATTTATGGTCCAGGCAGAAATATCAATTATGCTTCAGAAGCAACAGACATATGGACACATGTGGACTGAGTGTTAAGCGATTTTTAATGAAAGAGTATGGCCTACAATGCTAATGCTACAATGCTATTAGTAGCAACATTATCTGATTACAGGTGGATAAGCTGGCTTTGAGTAACTCCTTAACGACCGCCCACCGTCTTTAGACGGCGGGCATTGCAGGTCGTTCGTCTGCAGCAGACGTCTTTAGACGTCGCTGCAGGACATCGGAGTTTGCGGCGCCCGCGCCGCAATTGTGCTGGGATCGGGGCTGTGCTACACAGCCCCGATCCCAGAGCATGTCCTGCAGGCATCGGGGAGCGGCGGAAACCTCCGCAACCCGATGCTTTAACCTTTGATTGCGGCGGTGCGTTACCGCAGCGCAATCAAAGGGATCCCCTGCTCTGTCGGGTGATCGGAACGCCCGGTGACCCGACAGAGCTCAGGGACCGGCTGCACAGTCAACTCTGGGGACCTAGCGTGGCCCCACAGCGGTCTGTGTAAGAAGCCAGTGATTAGGACGGCATTGTGTGCTGTCCTAATCACTGCCTGTGTCAGACTGACACAGATTATGAATTATTAGCATATATGAATATGCTAATATATTAGTAAGTGTAAAAAAAAAAGTACAAAAAAACCCCATTAAAAAAAAAGTGTTAAAAAAAAGAATAAAATATTTAATTAAAAATTATTGTGCATAAATTACACACAAAAAAAACCTACACATATTTGGTATCCACACGACCGTAATAACCTGTAGAATTAATCTAACTAGTTATTAACGTGTGAAATGTGAATGGTTGTAAAAAAAAAAAAATACTGCAATTATTTATAAGTGAACTTCAACTATTCCCCATAAAGTACAACTTGTCTCAAATAAAACGAGGCCTCATCCAACTGCGTCATTGAAAAAATAAAAAAGTTACAACTGTTGAAACGAAAGGAGGCAAAAACGAAAAATGTTCTGGTCATTAACTACTTTTCAGGCGCTCGGCTTAAGGGGTTAAGGATGAGGTTGGAAGCAAGAGCTTTAAACTTTTCTTTTTACAGACACACAGCAGATTTGTTGCAGAAATTACGGAGACTGCCCTAATTATCTGAACGTGTCTTGAAGAAATCCACGTACTTGTTCACATCTGCACTATTTACGGGTTTTTGGTCCAACACAGAAACAGACATCCAAAATAAAGATGGTGGGTGCTAGGTCTGTTACACAATGGGCACCAATGGTGCCGAACAGATCTTATTGGTTAGAATTTGGCTCACCAGGTTTTCTTCGTTGTCATTTTAAGGCTGTGTTCACACGGCTTATACAAGCCGTAATTGCGGGACGGACCCCGCCCGCAATACGGCTTGAATAAGGGGGGGGGCGGGGGCTTGGCGGGGGAGCTGCTCGCTGACTCCATAGACAATGCATTATTTACGGCGTGCTCACGCTGTAAATAATGTGCATGTCACTTTCTCCCCCTGCGGCGGATTCGCCGAGCGGGGAGGAGCGACGGAATCCACAGTTCTCTATGAGAGCTGTGGATTACCGTAATGGCTGGGACGGATTGGAGCCGTACTGAAGCGCAAATACGGCGCGCAGTACGGCTCCAATCCGCGGCCAAATAAGCCGTGTGAACGAGGCCTAACAGACAAAATATTGCGTATGAGGGCTTTTATTCTGCAGGGCAATATGTATTTTTAATGGTGTCATTGGCCGCACGATAGAACATTCTAAGGGGGGGGGATGAAATACTAGAAGAAAAAAAAAAATAAAAAATTTAATTGTGCCAATTTTGCATGGGTTTTGTTTTTACGGCGTTCACGATGTGTTATCTATATTCTGCAGGTTGACAGGATTCCATCAATACCAACTATGTTAAAAAAGCCAAGTCTCCATTTCTTAAATTTACATGGCAGTTAATGGATCAGCACCCCACGATTTCACCACAGGGTGCCAATTGCAGTGAGGAACAGTGCACGTTTTTCTTCATTCACATGCCACCACTGCGATCGCTGCGGCATCTAAGGGGTTAAACAGCAGGGAACGGAGCCGGCTCCATTTCCTGCTGTTAGCAGTGGGTATCCGCTGCAATTGGCAGCTAACACCAGCATCCTATGTGTCAGGATTACCAAGTAAGTCCTCCACATAGTAATTTACCAACCCCATGATGTCCCAATACATTCAGACTCACATGTGAATGAGAAGGGTGGCGCTAGTGCAGTCCTCCTCATTCACTTCTATGGGAGTTCCGAGTATAGCGAGTGTGTGCGCTTGGCTATATAGAGAAATCATTGTTTTAACAGATTCTACAAGGCAAGAAGCTGGTTCCTACACTTCTCCCTTTCTCCTTACCTCCATTTCAGCGCGGACTTTGTGGGTCGGCTCTCCATAGTCTTCTGTATACTTCCGGCACCAGCAAGCAGAAGGTCATTGCTGCAGCTGCTAATTAGCTGCAGCGGGTTGTGTGTCACTGCCCTAGGGCCGCTTCACACGATGTTTATTGCTTACGTGAAACATATATGTTTTGATACCCAAAAACAGTATTGTAACTTATCACTTGACATAACTATAGACTAGAATGGTGACACATGAAGTCAAAAGAGCCTCCTTGCTCTACGTTGCTTTATGTCCATATAGTGATTTGTTTAGGTGCAGAAAAAAAAACTACTACTACACTACGAAGTTGCTGTGTCCTGCAAAACAAAATATTTTTGCTAGCATTTTTTTTTGCAAACGTAATGGTATCCATTTGCATGCGTTTAATGTTTGTTATTCTATTCAAATCACAAAACTTTATTGACTAGAACAGACTAAAATTGTGTATGTTTTTATTGAAAAAAAAAGATAGACTTATCGCCATATGGTAGACAGATAAGTTTAGAAAAAGATAAAAAGATAGTAGACCCAAAAATGTATACGTTTTGATTTACTTTTAGCCGTACATTGAGAAAAAAAATAAACGTATACGTATGCTGATTAGTAGTGAACTGCTCCAAGTGGCTCAGCAATGGCATGTGACCGTTGCAGCCAATCAGGGGTGATGTTTTGACTGCTGCTGGCAAAGTAAAAAGGAATCCTGAAAGACGGCTCAGAGTCCGTGTTGGAACGTAAGTACGGTGGAAGATAAGTTTCATCTTTTGTTTTTTTACTTTTTTTTTTTTTTTTTAAATAAGGGCAGCAGTGCCCTAATTTCAAAATGGACACTCTTTGAAGATAACCTACTTTAAAACAACAAATAGGCTAGGTCTACACAGCTTAATTAAAATACCGCCAGAAATTAGACTGTATTTTAACTTCACTGCACCGCGGTCTTTGTGCAGAAAACCACAGTCAGATTTTGGATTTTCCACCGGCCCCGTACAGAGAGGGTATGGGAATCCGGCGGAAGAGAGAACATATCCTTTCTTCTGCCAGACGTCCGGAGGTTTAGAAATGCTCAGTAAAAAGTCCGTGCTGTGTAGACTACAGCCTGGATTTTCTATTGAGGTCTACACATCACTGGCTACAGTCGGATTTTCAGTGGATTCTAAGTACTGAATCCGCCGTAAATCCGATCAAAAACCTGTGCTGTATAGACAAAGCCTAAAATGAAACTCTAATACATTTCCATTGTCTTGCTGTTAGGATGCTTTCACACGCAGATGCTTTTTGGTGCGTTTTTCGGGTTTGTTTTTTGTGCACAAAGGCACAGCAATTAATGCATCCAAAAACAATGCACAATGTGAAAGCACCCTGTGGTACTCACATTCGTCCGGCCGCCATCTTGGACCGGCTCTGGGGGTTTTAGCTCACGGAATCACCATCTCTGGTAAACGGATAATGGCACTCCAACACAGGGTTCAGGTTGAATCTGGCCTTAGTCAGATTTATTCAGGCATAGGCTTATACCAACATAAACAAAACTTTCGGCCGTCTGGCCACTGACTACACAGGTGTAGAAAATCCATCTCTACCATGTGAGCTGGACCTAATGTCCAGTCCCACAATACACTTTCTCAGTTCTTCCAGTCTCCCGCTGGGTCCTTGCTTCTCTCAAGCCTCTGGGGGGGCCAGAGCCTCTCTCTAGCGCCTCTGCTGCTCCACACTGCAGGCAGCCAACCACGCACCCACCCCCATACACCTGAAGGCCCAGGCTTTTTATAGGAATCCCGAGCCCTAGCCAAAACGTGGTCTGGAAAATGGAGTAGACACCCACCCAACACGTTGTCTACTCCCGATAAGAGCCGACCCAGAATGACCAAAATAAACATCTGCCAACCCCTCAGTGTGGCTGACAAAACATACGTCTGGTTCCTATCCCAACAAGGCCAGGTACCCTTGGTGGCATGTTGCTTATACCTCTCCGGTATAACTCCGCCTTGTGGCAGAAACAGGCAACTACCTGTAGTTGCTCTGCCACAACCCATAAAGGCCCAAAACATAGGTAAACGTGCTATTATATGCCATTGATAATTGATTGAGAATCACTCAACTTCCAATTACTAATTGAATTAGCCATCATTGAAAGGGTGATTTCATAGAGCACAGTTTTGGTGCAGTTTTAACTGTTCTCCAATTAAACTGCCTTTATTACAAGCAAGCTTCAGAAAATTGTTCAGAAAGGCGTTTCAAGTAAGTAATCAATGACTGTCTGAAGTCTTGTGGATTTACAAACACTAATTGATTATTCACTTTCCAAACAGTTTAGAAAAGTGAAAGAAGCTTGCTGGTAATAAAGGCATATTAATTGGAGCATAGTTAAAACTGCACTGTGTGAAAGCATCCAAAGGGCTTTCCCACCAAGATAAGGATATGCCATCAATTGCTGATCCTGTGCGCTCAAATAACTGGCATGCCCTGTCAATAGTGAGAATAAAGTAAGCCAGATGCTGAGCAGGCAGAGAAATCCTTCATATTCTACATTTAATTTTTTTGCCATTTTTTTTTTTGTAATCTTAAACTATTTTTTAATATGTCTTTAAAAGTTCAAGTTGTTTTGACTTAGCACCAGTGAGTAACATAACTAGATTTTTTTTTTATGTTCACACGGCGTTCTTTAGATGCGTGTTTGAATCTGTGCTTCAGATCCTAAACGGACCCAAACACGCATCTGACAACGTGTAGTGTGATTTATATTGCTTTCAATGTAAAACACTCATCGGCGTTCAGATGAGTGATCGCCAGTGCGTGTTTTACATGGGTCTTTCTGATGCGTCTTTCGGATCCATTCAAAGAATTTATATGTCAATTCTTGATCCAAAAGACGCAGCAGACGCCCTATTTCAAACTATAGTGTACTTTCCGCTGCGGCAAAAACGCATCCAAACACGCAGCACACCTTCGGTGTGTTGGATGCCACGTATGCAAAACCGTATTCAAAAATGCTGTGTGAACATACCCTAACAATAGGCAATTTTCAAAATACCCAATGGTGATCACACCATGAATAATGGACTTGTTGCATGAAGGCTTATTCACACATTGCATTTTTTGGAGCGCTTTCCCACAGCATTAAGACTTAAACCAAATACATCATGTATTTAAATGGGTTTTATGGGAGCAGTGGGGGTAGTAGGGTGGGAGCAAGCTCTCAGCACCCCTGACAACCAGTTGTGCTGAGTGTCCACTGGGCTCAGCAAGCACTAAGCATTTATTTGTTCACAATGTTAACAGCTATGCTATTTCATACTGATGTATACCAGCTAACGGTGGTGGAACGAACACAATGTTATACCCCATCACATGAATCGGGCCTATGGATACATATGGTGATGCACTAGAAGAGTGTGAATGTAGGTTTACTAAGGCACATATGCCAGGGCTGCAGGCTTGGTCCCTACAGTTCTGCTGTTGGATGGAGAAACATTCATGTAATAGGCCAATGCCACCAATGTTTAGTATCCATATTTATAATATACCTCCCCATTTCCCACATCTGTCCTGTTTTCAATGCAGATCCAGCTGGTCACAACAACAAGTATCTACAGAAGGGTCAGCATGATCCCACAATTTCATGATCTTCAATCTGGTTGACATCTCCAGACACGTTTGCTTCAGTAAATCCTTGTGAAATAACCATTCTGGACAGGGGCGTTGCTAGGGTCCTAAAACATCCGGGGCTCGGGCCCTTTGTGTTTTTCCCGCCTCATTGTGAACTGCGGATGTTTTTTTACAGAGAAAAACCTTCTGTTCCTGTCACTAATTTTCTGCACATCCCACACAGATCCTGTCCATCTCCTCAGCAGTCACTGTACAGTAAAAATCACCAATGACAAATTTACTTTTTCAGAACTTCTCACCTTCATATGACAATACCCCTAAACAGTCACCAAATAATCCACCGATACATTGAGCAAATCTACCAGACAAGTGATTGTGACTAAAAACCCTCCTACAAAACCAAGACCCAAAACTATTACTACTTAAGGCTCAAATAATCCTGCCAGACCCTGACCGAACGCGACCCCCACATGTGACTACCAGCTGTACACAGGCTCTGATTACATATACCACCGCCATACAGGGGCCATATAGTGGTAGATACTAGTTGTATGTAGACGCTGCAGACATATAAGTGATTACCCTGCTGTTACATTTAGTAACTCACCGGAGACGTCTTTTCTGATCAGCGTCGTTCACAATGGTCTTTCCTGGGACGTTGTATCTTGAAACCAGACTCAACTTTCTATACAATGTCACTTAGAGATACTGGCGATCTGCGGTACATGTGATTGACTGGAAAAATCTAACCAATTATCATGAAAATTTTTCTTGTAGAACATCTGTATTGTGAAGTGCATGCAGTGATTGGCGGTCTAGTAATGCCTCTCTACAGTACTATATGTACTGTACTGCTCTTTACATGTGCCCGGATGAGCAGCTCCTTGGGCAACAGGTGAGGATGGCGCTATTTTCTAATGTTATAGGCAAGGAATTGTGTTACTAGTTCTGCATTAATAATTTATGAGAGGTATACCTATAATATATTAAATACACATGGACATCTGGTTTTGTCATTAACTCAAGTCCTCCAGGTCTATAAATGAAAAATGTTCTTTACAACTATAAACGGTTTTACTAAGCTTTCTTGCCATTGTGTTTGGGATTAATCTTGTACTATTCTTCTATTTCTGAGACAATACAAGGTGCTTTATCAAGATCGTAATTATAGAGGAACCAGTTTACTATCAGTAGATATACATTAGCACAAGACTTTACCAAGCACCAATTATCTAAGTTCCATTGTGCAATTACATGTGCAATAATGCACAAGACCTTATATTCATAATTACAATGCCTTGCCAAAGTTTTCGGCCTCCTTGAACTTTACAACCTTTTGCCACATTTCAAGCTTCAAACATAAAGATATAAAATTGTAATTTTTTGTGAAGAATCAACAACAAGTGGGACACAATTGTGAAGTGGAATGAAATTTATTGGATATTTTAAACGTTTGTAAAAAAATAAAAACCTGAAAAGTGGGGCGTGCAATATTATTTGGCCCTTTTGCTTTCAGTGCAGCAAACTCACTCCAGAAGTTCAGTGAGGATCTCTGAATGATCCAATGTCGTCCTAAATGACGGATGATGATAAATATAATCCACCTGTGTGTAATCAAGTCTCTGTATAAATGCACCTGCTCTGTAATAGTCTCAGGGTTCTGTTTAAAGTGCAGAGAGCATCATGAAGACCAAGGAACACACCAGGCAGGTCCGTGATACTGTTGGAGAAGTTTAAAGCCGGATTTGGATACAAAAAGATTTCCCAAACTTTAAACACCCCAAGGAGCACTGTGCAAGCGATCATATTGAAATGGAAGGAGTATCAGACCAGTGCAAAACTACCAAGACCCGGCCGTCCCTCTAAACTTTCATCTCAAACAAGGAGAAGACTGATCATAGATGCAGCCAAGAGGCCCATGATCACTCTGGATGAACTGCAGAGATCTACAGCTGAGGTGGGAGAGTCTGTCCATAGGACAACAATCAGTCGTACACTGCACAAATCTGGCCTTTATGGAAGAGGGGCAAGAAGAAGCCATTTCTTAAAGATATCCATAAAAAGTCTTGTTTAAAGTTTGCCACAAGCCACCTGGGAGACACCAAACATGTGGAAGAAGGGGCTCTGCTCAGATGGAACCAAAATCCAACTTTTTGGCCACAATGCAAAACGATCTGTTTGGCGTAAAAGCAACACAGCTCCTCCCCCCTGAACACACCATCCCCACTGTCACACATGGTGGTGGTAGCATCATGGTCTGGGCTTTTCTTCAGCAAGGACAGGGAAGATGGTTAAAATTGATGGGAAGATGGATGGAGCCAAATACAGGATCATTCTGGAAGAAAACCTGTTGGAGTCTGCAAAAGACTTGAGACTGGGACGGAGATTTATCTTCCAACAAGACAATGATCCCAAACATAAGACAGAATCTACAATGGAAGGTTCACAAATAAACGTCTCCAGGTGTTAGAATGGCAAGTCACAGTCCAGACCTGAATCCAATCGAGAATCTGTGGAAAGAGCTGAAAACTGCTGTTCACAAACGCTCTCCATCCAACCTCACTGAGCTCCAGCTGTTCACAAACGCTCTCCATCCAACCTCACTGAGCTCCAGCTGTTCACAAACGCTCTCCATCCAACCTCACAGAACTCCAGCTGTTCACACACGCTCGCCATCCCACCACACTGCGCTCCCGCTGCTCACACTCGCTCTCCATCCAACCTCAGTGAGCTCCATCTGTTCAAACGCTCTCCATCCAACCTCACTGAGCTCCAGCTGTGCGCGAAGGAAGAATGGGAAAGAATTTCAGTCTCTCGATGTGCAAAACTGATAGAGACATACCCCAAGTTACTTCCAGCTGTAATCGCAGCAAAAGGTGGCGCTACAAAGTAATAACTTAAGGGGGCCCAAATAATTTTGCACGCCCCACTTTTCAGTTTTTTATTTTTTACAAAAGTTTAAAATATCCAATAAATTTCATTCCACTTAACAATTGTGTCCCACTTGTTGTTGATTCTTCACACAAAAATTAACATTTTAGATCTTTATGTTTGAAGCCTGAAATGTGGCAAAAGGTAGAAAAGTTCAAGGGGGTCGAATACATTCGCAAGGCACTGTAGTACTGTTTAATATATGTATATTACACTTCTCTCAATCTCTTCGGCTTGATGGCCAATATCCAAATGTCATCACTTGGCTACACTGTATTTTCAATAATATTTCAGAATTTGCTATACACCATGTCTCTTGTGTGTGTGTGCAATTTCTCTGGCCGGCCGCTCTTATGATCTACTTTTAAGAACTACTTTAAAAGGGTTGTCTCGCTACAACATTTGGCAGCTTTTTTGTCCTAGTTGCCAAGCAGAGCTTGTGAAATGGAGGGGCCTGTTTCTCTTCCCAACAGGGAGTATCTTCACTCTCTGCAGAGACGTGTGCACGTGGTGATTCATTCTGTGTGAGCTGGGGGAAGGGAGAGCTTCTCAGCTGTCCTAGACTAAGGCTATGTGCACACAGCAAATGACAAAATGCCGTCCAAAATACAATGGCATTTCAGTATTTGCTGTGTAGCTATAGCCTAAGGAATCATTGGAAGTGAAAAGATAAGTGTAACACAATAGTATATATCTAAATTTCTCACTCTCTCTACATACTTTGTGACTAGAATAGGTATTTGACATTCAGGACTCTGGGAAAGATGAGTGATTTTTTTCTCTGTCTCTCACACACAGTGATATATCCTGCAGATTATTACACCTCTGACCTCTACAGATCTGCAGAACAAAACTATGCGCTTTATCTGTCTCAGTGGTTTATGTGCAACTGCGCATCGGTCTCACAAATGTTTTTATGTGGGACTGCACAGTACAGATGTTCTGTTTGCGATTTACGTGGACCTGCGCATCTGAGTCACAAAAGTGATTTACGTGGGACTGCACAGTATAACTTCTGCCTGTGATTTACATGGGACTGCACATTTGTGTCACAAAAAGGGTATTGCGTGGGACTGCATAGTACCGCTGTGTTCTCCCTCTGTGATTTATGTGGGACTGCCCATTTGAGTCACAAAAATAATTTATGTGGGACTGCGCAGTACAGCTGTGTTTTCTGATTTACATGGGACTGCACATTTGTCCCAAAAGTAATTTACGTGCTACTGCACAACTGAGACAAAAAAGTAATTTATGTGGGACTGCACAGCAGGGCTGTGGAGTCCGAGTCGGTGGTTATTTTGCAGGAGTCGGAGTCGTCATAAAATGGACCGACTCCGACTCCCAAAATATATAATAAGTTGGTCCAGTTAGTTCGATGCAGTGCAAAGAGCAATAGGAATTGGGTCCGGCCAGTGCTGCTGCTCCCATATCTTCAGCCTTATCACACGAGGAGTGTAATTGATGACATGAAGCAGGCAAAGCGCTGCCCCCAGGGGAAAACATTCCACTCCCATGGCAAACAGATTTCAGCAAAATTTTTCACCTGTTTTCAAAAAAGTAGAAGATCAACCATTCATCAAAACTGACTGTGGCTGAGGCAATTCCTTTATACCCTGACATTGTTAGAGATGTTGCCCCTGTGGTCACCGCTTTGCCCCCAACCCAAGTTAGTGTAGAGAGGTCGTTCTCTATCCTGGAAATAATGAGATCAGATGTGAGGTCATGTATGCAGGATCTGATGGAGGCAATACTATTTCTCAGAACAAATTTAGAGACTTCACAAATGTTCCTGCAGTGTTTTGCATATTTCCTTTTTTTGTGTTCTAAAGTCATGTCCAATAAATATATTTTATATTGACAAGCAAAATGGTAACAATGTTTTGAACTTGTGACTTTCAGGCTCCATATCTCACCATCCACTCTACAGCTTTGCATATGAGGCTACAGTAATTTTATATACAGTCATCTTATCTGTCTTATACATAAATGTGACTTGCAAGTATTTAGCATCTGCTTAGTTACAATCTTGCTCCTAATTTTTAAAATTTTGTTAATGTTTGGGAAATCCACCTTTGGTTTTCAATACTGCCCGAATCCTTCTGGGCTCTGGATCAGATTCAAGCATATCTTGACCAAAATCTGATCCCAGGTCTCTTCTACACATTCTCAATGTTGGTGCAGACTGGACTTGGATACAAATACAGATTTTTCTTCATCTCTACCCACAAGTGTTCAAAAAAATCAAAACATTGTTACCCTTTTGCTTGTCAGTGTCTGTTCTACCTAAATAGCTTGATTATTGTATCATAAGGTGATAAATGGGACCATTTTACTACAGTAAAGTTATCACTTAAACATGCGCCGTGTATGAGGGAGTCAGGAGTCGGAGGTTTGGGAAATTGAGGAGTCCGAGTCGGAGCTTTGGCTTGCCGACTCCACAGCCCTGCTGCACAGTACAGCTGTGGGCTCCAATTTACATGGGACTGCACATTTGTTACAAAAGCTATTTACGTGGGACCGCACATCTGAGGCACAAGTGATTTACGTGGGACCGCACATCTGAGGCACAAGTGATTTACGTGGGACCGCATCTCTCTGTCTCGTCTGTGACCTGGGTGGGACGTTCCGCTGAGCCACTAACACTGCAGCTGGGCATAACCTGACCTGGCCTTCAACTCCGTTGCTAAGCACAAATAAAACGGCCCATTCTCATAAACCATAGCACTTTGATAATGGTATCCTAGGACAGACATGCTTACTTTTTGGTTCCCCTCATTTTAAACTTTGATTTTTGTAGCGAGACAATCCTTGTAACACTCGCTTTATCTGTTTTAGTTATCTGCTTAATTTTCTTTAATAGTTATTGTGAATTATGTTGGGGTCATATTTTGAAGCTTCAGAACCAATGACCAGATTTCCATAAAGTTATTGTTTCAACACACAATGGTCGTCCTGGAATAAATTATTATACGTTGATGGACCACTGTAAAAACTATTTATTGCATGTCCGCTCAACTGTACAAAAATGTAAGGGCAGATCATGGTTATTAATAATTATTATTAAATTGTTCCATAAATTGTGCCCTCCATGGCACCTATCAGACACGTAAAGAACAGGGTGGCCAGGTGTGTGTGCCAGTAGGCTACAGCATGGCACGTTTTAATGGGTATGACATTCTAGTCCATATAACAGTATGTCAGGTATCGCAGGTGCATCAATAGCTGCTTCTTTGTCTAACAGAAATATTTGGACTGCTTCCAGTTAATAATTTCCCTGTTCATTATTAAACCATTCATTTATAAATATTAGTTTTTCTGGTTGGTTATATATGTGTTCAGCTAATGCACAGGACAAATTGCTACAAATATTAGTCAAGCAGGATGAACGTGCCGGATTTCACTGTAAATAATCCGTGTCCGGTCTTCTGGTACAGTTTCTGCATGGAATAAGTGACACTTTTTGCCACACAACAGATTGAAAAATCTACAGTGAAAAAATTAGCGCTATACAAGCATCAATGGAGATTCGCACAAAAATCTGCAGAAAATTTGATTGCGTGAACTAGGCCTTAAAGAGAACCTGTCACCTAGTTTATGCCCCCCTTGCTGAGGACAGAACAAGCTAGTGTCAGACCTGCTGTTTCCAGTGCTGTGTCCCTTATTCTATAAGACGCAGCAATTTTAGAGCATTTACTGCTCAAATCTGCAGTTTTCAGCCAGAAAAGAGTCCGTTTTTTCAAACCCCGCCCACCTGAGGCTAGCCCGGCCCACATAAACTGATAAACCTATTACTTTGAATAGGTAGAAACATGTGAATAACTGCCAGGTCGGTGGGGCTAGCATTTGGTGGGCAGGGCTAACACCTACTAAGATTTGGGGGGTAAATGCTCTAAAACTAAAGTATCTTACAGAATAAAGGAAACAGCGCTGGAAACAGCATGTCTGGAACTGGCTTGTGCTGTCCTCATTCCTTTAAATGGAATCTGTCACATTGAACATGCTATCTGATCTGCCAGCATCATGTTATAGAGCAGGAGGAGCTGAGCAGATTAAAATATAGTTTTGTAGAGAAAGATTAGGTAGCACTGGTACTTTATTCATTTAAATTCCTGCTTACTCTTTGCTAAGGAGTCCAGTAGGCGGTGTTATCAGTGATTGACAGCCTTCACTCTGAGTGGGTACAGAGATATCGGTCAGTCACCGTTAACACCTACTGCTTGACTCTTTAGTCCAGAATAAGCATAAATTTAAATGGACCGTTCTACTAAATCATTACCCACAAAGCTATATATCAACCCTTCTGCTCTATAACATGATGCTGGTGAATCTGACCGCATGTTCAATGGGACAGGTTCCTTTTAAATCACTCTAGAAGCAGATTAAAATTTTTAGCATCATACTAAGGGCACGTCCCCATTGCACAGGACAAATACTGGTCGGTTTATCTGACCGGTATTTGTCCGGTTTTTGTGCCGTGTACCCGGCAACAAGGGGACGGCTTTTCTCCCTGATGAGCAGAGAAAAACCCTCCCCCTTCCCATTGACATGTTCATATTCTGTCCAAAAACCAGTGGAAGAATGAACATGTACAATGTTTTTCAGGCCACTGGCGGTTTTCCATAGCGGCCCGTGTAAAAGTTTGCGGCCGGTTGCAGTGGGGACATGGAATAAGGGCGCATCACCACGGTATAGGACAAATACCGTCCGGTTTGCCGCGATGAGCGGAGAACAGCCCTCCCATTGAGCAGCACATCTTCCGTCCGGCAACCGGACGGAAGACTGTGCTTGCTCCATGTATTGCCGCCGGACCGCGGGCAGCAAAACCGCCCGACGGGAAACCCATGCAGTGGGGACTGCTGCATGGGTTTTCCATAGAGCACCATTGTACTCATTTTCGGCCGGTTTTTCAGGCGGTCTGAAAAACCGCAAACCGGCTGAAAAACCGGCCGAAAACCCGTGCCGTGGGGACATGCCCTAAGGGTTCCTTCACACAACGGATTTTAAATGTAGAGTTCCACATTTATTTCCTTGTCAAGATCCTTGTGTAAACCAACAGCCATTCATTTGAATGGCCAATTTACACTGTAGTTCACACAGTAAAATACAGCATGGATTTTTTACATCATGGATTTAAAATCCATGATGTGGGAAAAAAAAAAAAAAAAAAAAAAAAAAAAAAAAAAAAGAATGAACATTCTTTTGAGCAGATCCTCATCGGATCCCACCCAGGGGGGGGGAGGGGGGGGGGGGGGCTAACCCGGGGTCAGAATCAAAGATGAAATACACCGCTTTACGTGAAACGTCGGAACCATATCAGAATTTTCAGTCTGACCTGTGAACAAAGCCTAAGACAACAAATGAGGCTCTGTATATTAGAAATAGATACAGGCTCTAGTAGCAAATTTCTGGGCATATTAGCAACCTTACTACAGGCATCTCTCTAACCTTGGCTAACATGAATAATGCCTAGTGCAAAAATCAATTTGTACTTTATGGGTATGTTCACATGGCGTGGGAAGAAAAAAAAAACAGTGAAAAAAAACAAAACAGGCATAAATTAAAGGGAACAATTAGTGACCAGGAATAAGGCATTTTCACCAAACGCGGCGCTTTTTGCTAAGCCCGATGGTGTATTGGCTTATATGGTCCTGTATGTTTTGGAATATTTTTTCCGATTTTAAGGATATATAAATAAAGTGCAACGAGTTTTTATTGCTGGCTATGCCTTTCTATTACGGTATTTGATCATTCTATTTACATGGGATGCTGGATCTTCGCTTGTTTCTACATAAATTAAGGCATACATGCCAACTCTCCCGCTTTTGGCAGTGGGGTCCCGCTAATGGGGGTCCCCCCCCTGCCACCCCGCCGGTGTGCGCTGTACATACAGATCAGCGTCGCAGGGGGTGTGACGCGCGGCTGCACTCACCCCCCTCTGCGACACTGAGTCGGTCGGCCGGGAGATGTCCGGACCTAGCCGTGCTGCAGGGAGCCTGGTGAGGTAAGTGGCTTTTATTATTTTATTAGCTATAGGGGGCATCTACCTGGCTACAAATTGGGCATCTACCTGGCTACAGAGGGGGCATCTACCTGGCTACAGAGGGGGCATCTACCTGGCTACAGAGGGGGCATCTACCTGGCTTTCTTCCAAAGCCGTTATGCAGTTAGGTGGAGTGGGTGTGGCTTTTTGAAGGGCGTGGCACACCAACAAGATGGGCGTGTCCATGCAAATTTTTTGCTCTCTTCGATCTCCTGCTTTTACATTTTCAAAAGTTGGCAACTATGATATAAGGGGGAAAATGAGTGTTTCATGAATCTTTATGCACTTTTTCTTTGACATTTTTCATGTTTTATTGATGTAGATTTTCATGCATTTCTCAGTACAGCCCAGTTTATTATGTTTAATGTGTTATTCATCAAAACACAACCCAAATTACATGCCACACAAAATACATACCGAATTGTAAAACATAAGTTTATACGCCAAGAACGGACATGCACTTGCAATTTTTTATGTGATGTCTAAAAACATGTGCCTGAATGGTTTGTATTTTGGGATATTTTAGAAGTGTCTCTTGAAAAGTTTGAATGCGTGTTTTATGCTTCAACTGATGTTTATGGGAATACACGTCAATGGGGCACATGATTTGTGTTTTACGTGTTGAGGTGTTACACAATGCATGAAAGAAAAACAGGTTCTTTATTATTTGCACATTTTTCAAAGGAAAATTATGCCGTATGAATCTAGGCTCAGGTTATTTTCAAGCACAAAGGGCCTAATTTATCAAAACTGTCTAATAGTAAAATGGTCTTTGTTGCCAGTATCAACCAATCAGAGCTCAGCTTTCACTTTTCCAAAGAAGTTTAAAAAATAACAGAGTTCTGATTGGTTGTTATCAGCAACAGATAGTCTTAGGGTAAGTTCACACGGCACAATTGCAGGTGTTCGCGGAGTCGCGCTGATCGGCACGTACTCCCGCGACACAGGGGAGGCGGCAGCCTGCCGGCCCCATAGACATGCATTACATGTCACTTATCTCCCCGTACGTACAATACGATGGTATTGTACACCCGGGGAGAGGAGGCGTAATCCATAGTTCTCTATGAACTGTGGATTACCTTAATGATTGGGGCGCATTTCTCGTATTAGAGCGCAGTACGCCATGAAATACGTGGCGAAATGCATCCCAAAATAAGCCATATGAACATACCATTACTGTTAGACAGTTTTGATAAATTAGGCCCTACGGGCAACTTGTATGAATTGCCATGCAGCAGTTTTTTTGCCACATATTGCGGCAAAAAAACTGCTGGCACACCGTTCTATAAATGGTAGGACACATTGTAGTGCGACAAAGTTTGATACGAAAGTTAGGCGCTTTGCACCATATGTGCCCAAATGCTTGCCGCATAACACTTTCATTCATATTGTTGTATTAGACACTCCTCCAAGTAAAAGAAAAAATGGCACATGTAAATTCGTAGATGTCACCCTATTGTTATCATGGAATTCTATGGGTTTTTTTTTTTTTTTATTTCTTTCTTAAGGCTGCATACTGGCATTTTCCCATACACATCTCTATAGCAATTAGAGAAGCATGCACAAAATCACACAGAAAAAACTCCTTTACTGAACTCGCTCCATACCTGGCAGGTGGCAGCTGTTGGCTAAAGTGTCAGTTATAGCTAAGATCAGAGTTTTAGTACTCCCTTGGGGGTATGGGGTTTTTCACCCACGTGCTTAAACTGCGGGAAAGTAGGGGTTACCCCCCAGCCATTTTTACGCCCGTTTTTTGGGCCGGGGTTGCCCCAAGCGGTTTTGTGGCCGACAAAACTTTAGCCGGCCTTTCCCCATAGACCCATATCCCCCTGCTAGCCCCCACCCCTTACGTGAGGAGGGGCGTAATCCCTGTTCTCTATGAGAACTGTGGGAAATTTCCGTAATGAATGGCCGTTTTTTAGCCCGTAATTTGCGCACTTCGGCGTGTAATTACGGACCGAAATACGGCCCATTTTAAGCCATTTGAACATAGCCTTTGGCTATGTTCACAAGGCGTAATTACGCCCCGCAATTACGCCGGGACTTCGGGAGCTTACGCCGACTCCCGCGGGTGGGAGGGCTGTCAGGCGTAAGCTCCACGGTTTGTGGAGAGAAGCAATCCCCCTTCGCATTAAGGCTATGTTCATACGGCTGATTGGGGAAAATTTCGGGGGCGGATTTCGCCAGCAATTACCCCGCCGTATTTCCGAGCGGGAGAAGAGACGGGTCCATATTTTTCTATGAAACTGTGGGTTACCGAATGACTGGGGCAGATTTGCGCCCCTTTTTCGGCCCCGTACAGCGGGATTACGGGGGCCCAAACCGTCCCAAAATAAACCCTGTAACGGCCCTTTAAATGTTCAAAACCACCCAAACACGGGGGGAAGAAGAACAGCAAAATTTTTTTTTTTTTGGGGACGCTGGGTTTGGAAAACCGGGCGAGGGGATTTTCCAAGCGCCATTTTAAAAAGTTGACCACCCTTTTACGACGTTTTTAAAAACCAAAAACCGCCTGTAAAACGGGGTTAAAATCCGTGCAGTGGGGACAAGCCCTTAGGCAGTTTAATTGGAGAGCATTTTCCCAAAAAATCCTGCCCCAAATAATTACCTGTATTTCCCACGGGTATCTGGCTAGCAGGATAGTCTATCCGGGGGAAAATTCCGGGCCCCCTGCTTACTTTTGCCCCCGGGGGCCCCCCCCCGTCCACACGGCGTAATTCGGGCGTAAAAAGTGCAATTTAACCGGTGAACAAGCCTAAAAGTTTTTAATTTCCATAAATTTCAGGGCCCATTTCGGGTATTGAAATGCAAATACTGCCGAAAGCCCCCACAATACACCGTGTGAACAAACCAAGTAAGGGAATTAGTTTTGAATAAGGACCGCAAATACACAGTAACATACTTTTTTCCCCCCCATTTAACCACTTTCCCAAAAAGCCTAGTCTTTTTTCGGGGGAAAAAGGGAAAATGCAGAGTTTAAAAGTAATCAAAGAGTCTATTATCCCCAAAACAGTATTAATAAAAACTACACTTCAGCCTAAAAATAGTCCTCACTCCATAGAGACAAAATTAAAAAGTCATTGGTAAAAAAAAATGGCACTGAAAAGCACAATTTAAAAAATATTTTTATTTTTTTTCAAATGTGATACAAGTTAACAAAATTTAAAAAAAAAACCTGGTATTGCTTGAATCATACTGACCTGTAAAATACAGATACCATGTCATTTTCTACAAAATGAACCTAAAAAGGGGGGAACCCCCATAAAAAATTTACAAAAACAAAAATAGTATATCCTGTCCCACAAATAATAAGTTCTCATACCGGAGAAACTGTTGGGAGGGAAAGAACGAATGCAAAGCAAACAAATATTTCTGCGACGGGAAGGGGTTAAAACATCAGAAAAAAAAAAAAAAAAAGAATACGGTGAGCACTAAAATGGTTTTCTGGGGTTTTTAACAGATACAGAAATGATGTAAACTGTAAAACAAAACAAATTAGAATATACTTACCTTAGTGATTCCTACAGCAAATGGGTACGCAGATCCCTTTGGGGAATGCTATCACATTTATTGCATACTGGTGATAAGGAGAATTTGGATACCATTGGCACAGGAATAACAGAGTCAAGGAGTTAGAATATGACATATAGTGTATACAGTCATTAGATATGACAACTACTCAGAAGACGGGTCTGACTTGTATTCAGTTGTCCCTGGGGCTTTTTCTTGCACTGATGAGTTGTACCTTATAGTTACTACCTACCATGTATCTGGGACCAACCATGATAGCACCAAAAAGTACAGAGCACAGTGCACACACTCCCGTCATTCATTGATCAGTGCTGTGTCACATGGCTAGAGCCTGTACAGCTGTCACTCACCCAGACTGAGCCCGTAATTCTTGTTCACCCTGGTTCTGAACTGGTCCATCTGGGTTATTTTCTTGGAGTCAGGGTACCACATCACCCTGGACTCCATGATCTCCTCCATGGGCTCCTCCTTCTTAGACATGCTGGATGGTGCTGATTGACTCTAGCTCTCTCTCCTCCAGCTACTCTGACACGCTCTTATTTACTTGCTGGAAAGTGACTGTATCCTTCCGCTCACTGATTATCAAGTAGTCCCTTGTCCCTAACCTGCCAGTTTCTGATATTTCAGTGCTTGATGTGTCTGTGTTTCATGAAGTTAAATACATCATTATTATTGACTTTTAACTGATGAAAGTCGTTGATTTGGAAATAGTTTATATGATGTAAAAAAAAAGTGACATTTAGCAACTGTATTTCTCAGGGTAAGATAAGCTAACAAAGCTCCAAAAAGTATGTGCAACTCTTAGTCTATCAATGGTGAATTTAAGTGACATAATCACACCGCAAAAAATGAACGAAAATGCACAATTCAAATGAAGAGCCTAAAACCTGTCAGTCCCCAGCTGCTGTGGAACTACAATTCCCAGAATATCATTGAGCAGCAGATTGTCATGGAATGCTGGGACTTGTAGTTTCACAACATCTAAAGAGCAACAGACAAAAGGCAAGAGGACATTCCCTTCTTCTAGAGAAAAAATGATTCAATCTGTGAATCTGTGGAACAGCTGCCTGAGGAGCTGGTCACAGCAGGAACAGGTGAGGGTTTCAAGAAAGGCTTAGATACCTACTTACTACTAAATAATATTAATACGTATGTAGCCGTATAAAATTCTAGATCCGGTCTGATGGCAGCTCTGGGATCTTCTTTCGGGCAGAGTGGGTCTTGCCTTATGTTTGCAAAATCTTTATCAGTAGCGAAACTAGGCTTAGAAAACTTAGAATCTTAGAATCTCCCTCCCTTCATTCACATCTTTCTTGGTTGAACTTTATAGACATTTGTCTTTTTTCATAGTACTAACTATGTAACCAGTTGCAGACCACTAGTTTGGACGACTCCCAATCACAAATCTGACCAGAGATAAATTGAGCATGTTTCCTCTGGGCGCCCTGCTTTCTTCTCACTCGAAGGGCTTGTTCACACTTATTTTGGGACTGATTTCAGACGTATTGAGCGCCGTATTTGCGCTCCAATACGGCTGAAATCAGTCTCAGGCATTACGGTAATCCACAGTTTTTTTCATAAGAACTATGGATTACGTCTCCTCTTCCCGTTCTGCGAATTCGCCAGGGGGGGAAAAGTGACATGAAAAATTATTTACGGCGTGTACCCCCCTGAATAATGCATGTCCTATGGGGCCGGCGAGCTGCCGCCCACGCACCGCCCCACGGCAGGGCAAAAACCTCCCCGAATACGTCGGCAATAACCGGGAACAAGCCTAAAAAAAATATTAGATAGGTTATT
>JAODAL010010708.1:0-103662 GCA_025379985.1 Phyllomedusa bahiana | reverse complement strand
ACGGGGGGGGAAATGTATACGGGGGCAGTAAAAGGGCTAGGGGGGGCTTATCGGCTACAAGGGATTTATACGGCCACAGGGGGAATGTATATGGCTACAAGGTGCATTAATTCGGCTACAGAGGGCATGTATGTGGCTACATGAGGCAGCATACGGCTGTAGGGGGCATGTATGCGGCTGCAGTGGGCATGTATATGGCTAGAGGGGAGGTGGAAAATGGTTAGTAGGGAGGTGCTGGAAAAGTGAGGAGTCTCACCTGTCTGTGTCTTAAAATCTGCAGGGACGAGTCATGGCGGTCTGGACCAAATGGAGAATAAAAAGGAGAGAAAATAACTCATCAAAGAAGAGAACAATTCCCTGCATGTAAATTTACTGTTATCTCTAATATGTGTGTAGAGCGCATGTCTACAACTGGTATCTACCACTGTATTGTCACTGTATGGTGGCAATATTGGTTGTAATGTAATGGTTTATATTCAGTAATGGTATTGTGTATTATTCAGTCACTACAGGCCTCGTGTATGAAAACTTTTTAGAGCTACAACTTTCTTTGTTGCCCATAACAACCAATCAGAGCTACCCTTTCATTTTTTCAGAGCACTATATGAAATGAAAGGGTAGCTCTGATTGGTTGCTGTGCGCAATAAAGAAAGTCTTAGTCCTAGACAGTTTTCATACATGTCTCCTTATGTGTTAGTGATATGTGGTCACGGTGTGGTGGTGATATGTGGCGGTATTATTTAGTTTCTTTGTATTGGTGAAATGTGGTCATGGTTTGTGGGTGTATGGTCTTAGTTGATTTATTGGTAATATTAGCCTTGGGATTCTGGTTTTGTATAGCGGTGTTATTTGGTAACTGTATGATCAATATTAAGTTGTTTTATATTTAGTACTTTGTGTTATAGCTTATATATGTATTTTATTTTTTTTTTTTTATATAAAAGGTAACTGCAATTAGGTGAGGGAGACAAAGAAGCCCCAGCGCCCCATCTTGAATACTGTACAGGTTAGTGTGATGATGTCATCACACCAATCTGTATAAGTTGAAGCGAGACTGGATGGGACACCATACAGGTGTCGGAGGCAGAGAGGCACAGTGGGCCCCTAATATCAACTTCTCTTGTGGGCCCTATTCATACCAGTCAAACACTGACAGCGGGACTTTGTTTCCATATCTGGAATGTCCGGCTGAAATTGGGACGGGTGGAAGATATGGCTAACAGCAGTCCTGAGCCAACCAGAGATCTAATCCCTATGTCAGTCATTGGACCCATGGTTAGTCAGTGGCTGTAATACAGATACTAACACACAGCTGTAGTTCTGTCCTTATATAGAACTGAGGCCTGCGCTGTGAATATTGTTGTTAGGCAAGTTAAATTGAGTTTCTAAAGATTCTTCTTGAATTTTTATTCTTTAGTGCATCCTCTGCCAGCAGCTTAAGAGTCCCTCTTTGGCCAGGCTCTTCCCATTTATTTAGGGCTAGATTCCACCTACTGGCATGGGGGAATATATCTTCTATATGACATATATGATTTGTTTTTGTCACATTTTAGAACCTTATTTATACAGCAGCAACATATTCCAGAATGCATTAAATCAATCTATTCACATCTGTCCCTTGTAATTCCATTGCTCAAGGCATTCCTGAAGGGTCCTGACCTTAGGAATCCAAGTATTTATATTTAGGTACAAGAAATAATAAAAAAGGATCAAGATATCTTCCAACGACAGAGCTGTTCAATCTGAGTGTAGTAACCTGTCTGTTTTATAAGATTCCATACTTCTTTCTGTTTCAGGACAATGACAAATAGGAAGTGGGCACCACCGCACCATATGGTATGGAGATGCAGGCAGACGATATGGGAAGAAAGAGCTTAAACAAATATTGACATTCATTCTTTAACATTACCTTGATTGGAAAACAGAATTGATGAAAAGCAGAGGGGCATAATGAGTACCCATTGGGCCCCACTCCAATCAGCAAGTTTTCAGCAAATTTAGGACATTGACTTCCATAATTCACTGCACCCTGCCTCTAGATGGAGGTGGACCCCCTTACCTGATGGCACTATAGCAGAGCTATGCCTGCTACCACGGTACTCACATCCTTAAAAATTACCATGTTACGTGAAAAAAGTTGCAAGTAACCTTGAGACTATATAAAAATACTCACAAAAAGACTCACAAACTCTACTGTGAATTGGGTGTACGAAGAAATGTTTATTGCTCAACTTTTCACTTTTTAAAACCTGTAAGGAATCTATGAATCCTAATGGTAAAGAATCTAGTGAGAGAAGATTCCTTCAAGTGCAGTTCTTTAAGTCATTCATGTTGAGCAGACACACCCATTAATAGCCATTAACTGCTTCAGGGCTAGTATTTCCTGTCCATAGCATACGGTGTGACATATGTTTCTATCAGTCCAAACAAGAGGTCAGAGTTCATAATCTGATGACCCTTAGGCCCATACATCACTATAATTAAAACAAAAACTCATTTCAAGGAGCTGCTATGGAAGATAACATTGGGCACATTCCTCAGGAGTTTTCATATCTGTTCACACCTAAAACCGCACGAAGAATGCTTTTATAATGAACTTTTACCTAAAGGAAAAAATCCAACTTTGTCCAGGTGGATGCCTTAATGATGATAGACTGTAAATGTATCAGAAAAGTGGCAATTAACCTATGATACTCTAATTGTTGCCAATGGAAAACACCCTTCAACCTCAGACATCTGGACATACAGTGAAGGAAATAATTATTTGATCCCTTACTGAGTTTGCCCAATGACAAATACATGAACAGTCTATAATTTTAAGGGTAGGTTAATTTTAACATTGAGAGAAAGAATATTCAAAATAAAATCCAGAAAATCATATTGTATAAATTATATAAATGTATTTGCATTTTGCTGAGAGAAATAAGTATTTGATCTCCTACCAACCATTAAGAGTTCTGGCTCCTACAGACCAGTTAGATGCTCCTAAACAACTCGTTACCTGCATTTAAGACAGATGTCTTAAATAGTCACCTTTATAAAAGACACCTGGCCACAGACTCAATTAATCAGTCAGACTCTAACCTCTACAACATGGGCAAGTCCAAAGAGCTTTCTAAGGATGTCAAGGACAAGATCATAGACCGGCACAAAGCTGGAATGGACTACAAAACCATAAGTAAGACGCTGGGTGAGCAGGAGACAACTGTTGGTGCAATAGTAAAAAAATGGAAAAAATACAAAATGACTGTCAATTGACATGGATCTGGGGCACCATTCAATATCTCACCTCGTGGGGTATCTTTGATCATGAGGAAGGTGAGAGATCAGCCTAAGATAACATGGGGGGAACTTGTTAATGATCTTCAGGCAGCTGGGACCACAGTCACAGTCAAGAAAACCACTGGTAACACTATATGTCACAATGGTTTAAAATCTTGCAGTGCCTGCAAGGTCCCCCTGCTCAAGAAGGCACATGTGCAGACCCGTCTGAAGTTTGCCAATGAACACCTGGATGATTCTGTGAGTGATTGGGAGAAGGTGCTGTGGTCATATGAGACAAAAATTGAGCTCTTTGGCATTAACTCAACTGGCTGTGTTTGGAGGAGGAGAAATGCTGCCTATGAACCAAAGAACACCGTCCCCCCTGTCAAGCATGGAGGTGGAAACATTGGGGCAGATTTATCAAGGTAGTTGCGCCAGAATTCTGGCTCAATTTTCGCCAAAAACAAGCTTTTTGCCACATTTACTATGTGTTTTAGACAGTTTCAGATGCTTCTGCGCCGCGTCCGACAAAGGGGCGTGACTTCGTAAAAGAGGTGTGGTTTTGTGATAAGGGCGTGTCTTAAATGCGGCAGGATGTGCGACCAAATTCTGGTGTAAAAGTACTGTAAGCCAACTTAAAGGTGGTACAAACTTAAAATAGACAGTTCTAACCTGCGCCAGATTTATCAACACTATGATAAATTTGGCGCATTTTAAGACTGTCTAGTCTAAGTTTACATTGTCTAAAAGTAAGACACTTTTGATAAATCTGTCCCATAATGTTTTGGCAGTGTTTCTCTCCTAAGAGCACAGGACTATTTCACAGCATCAATGGGAGAATGGATGGAGCCATGTACCGTAAAATCCTGAGTGACAACCTCCTTACCTCCGCCAGGACATTAAAAATGGGTCGTGGCTGGGTCTTCCAGCAAGACAATGACCCAAAACCCACAACCAAGGTAACAAAGGAATGGCTCAAAAAGAAGCACATTAAGGTAATGGAGTGGCCTAGCCAATCTCCAGAACTTAATCCCATAGAAAACTTATGGAGGGAGTTAAAGCTCTGAGTTGCCAAGCGACAGCCTCAAAATCTTAATGTTTTAGAGATGATATTCAAAGAGGAGTGGTTCAAGATTCCTCCTGACATGTGCACAAACCTCATCATCAACTACAAAAAAACATCTGACTGCTGCAACAAGGGTTTTGCCACTAAGTAGTAAGTCTTGTTTGCCAGAGAGATCAAATACTTATTTCTCTCAGCAAAATTCAAATAAATTTATATAATTTATACAATGTGATTTTCTGGATTTTATTTTGGATATTCTCTCAATGTTAAAATTAACCTAACCTTAAAGTTATAGACTGATCATGTATTTGTCAGTGGGCAAACTTACACAATCAACAGGGGATCAAATAATTATTTCCTTCACTGTACATTATTTCAGCGGGAAACAAGACAGTAGGTTAAAACTGGGTTTTCAGCTGAATATCCAGATAACAAAATAGATAAATATTGTCAATCTGAGCCCTGTATTTGAATAAACTGATCTTTGGCAACAAACAGTCCTATTCTTTGTATTTACTTAGTCGGCACGTGATCATTGCATACTGTTCTATTGGCATCACCACTTAGTGATGGGAACGGTGATGTCACAGAACTGCTGAGACCACTGGTTGGCTGGAGCGGTCATGCGCTGATCAACGTACCATCAGCATCAATGTTCCTATCGCTAAGCAGAGATGTCAATGGAATGAGACAGCTGAGGGCACTGTTCGGCTGGAGCAGGGGTGTTGCTAAGGTCCTAAAAGGCACAGGCCTCTGTGTTACGTTTGGCACAATAGGGCTGGTTCACACTACATTTTTCACAGCACATGAACTGCAGCATCTATTATTATGAATAAAAAAAACAGATGTTCCTGTCACTAATTTTCCATGTTTTCTGCATAGATCCTGTCCATCACCTCAGCAGTCACTGTAAGGCCTCGTTCACACGGCTTATTCTGCCGCGTATTGGCGCCATACTGCGCGCCGGATTTGCGCTTCAGTACGGCGCCAATCCGCGGCAGCAATTACGGTAATCCACTGCTCTCATTGAGAACAGTGGAATCTGTCGCTCCTCCCCGCTCGGCGAATCCGCCGCGGGGGGAGAAAGTGACATGCACATTATTTACGGCGCGGACGCGCCGTAAACAATGCATTGTCTATGGGGCCGGGAGCGGCGGCCCCGCGCGCTCCGCACCGTTCCGCCCCTTATTCACGGCGGATTTGTGCGCTCAATACGGCGCACAAATCCGTCGGGAATAAGCCGTGTGAACACGGCCTTAAATGAAAATCAGCACTGACAAATTTGCCTCTTCAAAAGTGCTCATCTGTGTGTGACAGTGTAATACCTCTAAATAATACAGTCACCAAATAAAACACCTATACATGGAGCAAATATATATATATTAAAATGGAGAAATAGACCACGGCACTCACTGATGAAGCCCAGATAAAACGCAGCTTATTGAGAAGCGGCCATTGACCTGTTTGCTGTCTCCACATCGATATGTCTCCATTCACACAATAAAGAAGATTATTGTTTTCGGTCGGTGAGTGTCACGGTCTATTTCTCTGCTTTAATTTCATGAGTTATGTTGGATTGTTTCATATTCGCTCCCGCTAAGCAACCGACTTGCATTGAATGAAGGATACACTGTTGCTGTTTCACCTAGTTGTGAGATCCCATTGTGTCAGTGTATTACGTTCCAGTACTACTTGGAGGACTGATTAAGGTACAGTGCCATCATATTTTTTACGTACTACCGTCATATAAAAACATATCCCACGATACCAAGACCATCAATCCCAAAAATACCATAAGAACAAACTAAACAGTCACATCATGGCCACATGAGACCACCAGGTAGTGACTACTAGTTGTACAGAATGCAGGGTGCAGGTGACATCTTATCTGATGAGTTGTGTTCTTCCCCTTTTTTTTTCCCTTTCAACCTAGACCGCCATGGTGACTTCTTCCAGCCATGACTTGTCTGTGCAGAGTTTACCATACAAATATCTTAGAACCTTCACTTTTTCAGCACCTTCCTACCCATTCCCTACCTCAAACTATGGTGGTAGGTGGAGGTGGGGGTTATGTAGTGATAAGTGAATCAACAGGTTTGCCCAACTTTTCTCGATGTGGATTAATACAGAGTTGCGGTGTACAGAGTGGGTCTTACATTGGGTGATGCCCTGTGAGGTACCTGCTATGTGTTATCCTTCTCTCCACTTTATGGTCTACTCTCATACAGTCTAAAAATAACCACATAGTGCCTATGTAGGTGTGTTATACAGTGACGTGAATTGGCCAAATAATATTTCCAAACAGTTGCCTAAATACTAATGATAAAAGTTGTTGTCACTATTATACACTGCAAAAATAATAAATCCTACTATGCCTAAGAAGCAGTCCCATACATTTTAGGTAAATATCATGCAAACAAATATGGTCATGAAGAGCACACATCACAGTTCCATACATAAAGCCATGTAATGACATTGGTAGACATTGTGTAGATAATACAATTGTACAATAATATTAGGATTTGTGGTAATCAAAAGCTTTGGGTGTTAGGCCATCTGTACCACCCTCTGGCAATCCGTGAGAACATACATTGGGGCACATTTACTACGACGATTGCACCAGAATTCTGGCGCAATTTTAGGAGCCAAAATACTGGCACACATGCTTTACACCACATTTATCATGCAATTTAGACAGTTTATAGACTCTGTAAATCCACTAACATGCATTACTAAGTAGATGGGATTGGGAACCTTCAGTGAAGGACAATTGGATTAGCTGAAGCATATCTGTGTGAACAGAGAAGACTGTACAAGGAGCTGCTCTGAAGCCATACATGATAGCAATCATGAAGTGATTGTAGGAGGGGACTCCAACCTGGTATCTACATTACAAGGGACCATTATTCAGAATATCATCCAGTTAGCAGTTAGGATAAGAGGATAAGCATTGTAAAGAATCTTAGCTGGAGTTACATGGTGCCATAAAAAGGAGGTTGTAATAAAAGCTATGATACCCATCTAAAGACATGTAGCTGTAAAACATCTCTTCTTAGTCCGGAGAGGCTTGCAGTCCTGACCATTGTGTAACCTGCATTCTTCAATCTGCTGAAGACTCTCACCACTTTATATCCTTAATCCTCTTCATGGAAAACTATGCAGCCTTTGTTCAGGAAGCTCTCTGCATTCGTAGATTATTATTTCTATGAATTTGTTTACATACATAAAACATCACCAGGTCAGAGAAAGAAAACTCATGTCTATGAGGCATCGCATCGGGCCCCTTCTATCTATACAGGACATGAGCATGTCCACTTTAAGTACCTTTTGTAAGTCCATTGCACATGCAAGGTTTAATAGAATATCTTTAGATTAGTTCAAAAGTCAACTCTTAATGAGGTTGTCTTCTAGGCCTTTGGGGCCATAATATATAAGGAGTACATTATTGTGACAGAGCTTGGGCCCACCAGAGAATCCTCTAAAACTTTGATGGGCTAATCCAGGCCCAGACTGCCGGTAGTCTTAACCGGGCATCCGCCTATTGGGCTGCCAAGGTCCGGCCCACAGCACCGGCTCGGAGCGCCCGCCGGGGGGGGGCTGCTGATTCCCCTACCTGGCTAATTAATGGGGGCAGACCCTACCTGGCTAATTACTGGGGCAGACATACCTGGCTAATTAATGGGGGCAGACCCTACCTGGCTAATTAATGGGACACCCCTACCTAGAAAATTAATAGGGCACCTCTACCTGGCTAATTAAAGCGGCACCCCTACCTTGCTATTTACTAGGGAGCAACTCTACCTGGCTAATTACTGGGGGCGTCCCTACCTGGCTAATTACTGGAGGCAGTACTATCTACCTGGCTATTTGCTGGGGGAAGGCCCTGTCTACCTACCTAATTAATGGGAAAGGCCCTGTTTACCTACCTAACTACTGGAGGCCTATGTTACTACCTTCCTAATGGGGGCCTATATACCTATTAACTGTGGGAGGCCATATATAGATACCTAATGGGGGACTATATACCTTCCTACCTACTGTGGGGCCTTTATGCTTATCTGTCTACTGATGACCTATATACCCACTGAGGGGCTACCTAATTGGGGATTATATACCTCTTTACCTATTGAATAAATCTGTAAACTTACTGAGGGGCCTACCTATTTACCTATATACTGAGTGTACTTATGTATCTAACTACTTTGGGAGATCTATATAGTTTTCTGCCTACTGGGTGGGGGAGGCTTGTATACCTACCTAATGGAGGTCTACCTATTTACATGCCACTTATCTGAATTTTTTACATTTCTAATTCTTAGGGTCTAACATACGCTGTTTGGGGTACAATTACTGTGTACGGCACCAAATGGGCACTATTACTATTTGGGGCTCTATGGATGGGGAGTTTGTACAGAGGTGGGAATTCATAGGGAAGTGCTGGAAAAGAGAGGAGTCTAAGATGTTTTTGTGGTAAATTCTACAGGGACGACTAGTGGCTGGGAGACGACGTCATTGCATTCTGTACCGGATGGAGAAAAAAAGGGAAGAGAACAACTCGGAGAAGACATCATGGAGTTTTGGGCCAGATGGAGAGGAAAAGAACTCCCATCAGAGATGACGTCTCCTGTGAGTCCCTGCTGTCAGGGGTTATTTTTCTTCTGTGTTGAATCAGTGCTGTATTCATGTGATGGTGACCTGACTACTGGGGATGTGATTGGCAGTGTTGTAGGTTATATTGGTTTATATTGGTTATACAGGCTTTTGCCTGGTTGTAAAGCAAGTGCACACCTGACTCTGCACTTTTTCTTTCTTGCTTGTGTTTAGGGAGCTTTCACACGGAGCAGTTTTTGGTGGGTTTTTAGATGCGCTTTTTGTGCAGAAATGTACAACATTAACTGCTGTGCCTTTTTGCAAAAAAACCGCATGCAAAAACGCTTCAAAAAATGCTCTGTGTGAAAGCACCTTTATAGTAATGTTTATTTTAGAAAGTGGTGAGGTGCTAAAACCAGGGAAATTGTGTAAGCGTGTATTGTATGGGACTGGTGGAGGCTTTGTGCTAGGGTTGCTTTTTATTCCCAGACCGGCCTTTGGCCAATCTGACCCTGATGAAGTAAGGTGCTTCCTGTAAGGTGCAGAGATCTAGGAGAGGGATAAAATTCACACTTAAAGTCACATGTATGAAAACTGTCTAGGTCTAAAACTCATTTTGTTGCCCATAGAAACCAATCAGAGCGCCCATTTATTTCAGATAATGCTCTGGAAAAATGAGAGGGTTTTTTGATTGGTTGCTATGGGCAACAAAGTGAGTTTTAGACCTAGACAGTTTATATACATGTGGCCCTTAATGTTCTAGACTTTTCTTCCGCCATAATCATGTACACTGACGAGCAATAGAATAACAATGTTTAGAACTTTTAACTTTCATGCTCCATATTTCACCATCCACTACAGCTTTGAAAGTGAGACTACCATAATTTTATAGACAATTATCTTGGCTATCTTATACATAACTTTGACTTGCAAGTATTTAGCATCTGCTTAGTTATGCAGACTCGTGTCATGTAAATACTATGTTACTGTTTTGCTCCTTAAAATCTAAGTTTTAATTTTTATTAATTTGTTTACTTACTGAATAATCCTGGGCATCAGATTCAAGCATATCTTGACTAAATTCTGATCTCAGGTTTCTTCTACACGTTCCCAATGTTGGTGCATACTGTTGGACTCACTTGGGGCTACATACAGCTTTTTCTTCAACTCTACCCACAAGTGTTCAATTGACGCGCGGTCTGTGGAGGCCAATACAGCAACTCTACTTCATTGTAATTGAATCATTTATTGGCCAATCTCGATGTCTGCTTCAGGTCGTGGTACTGCTGGAACACTATATCGTCTCTTTCATACCCATAGTACTCAAGTGTATGAAGTAACTCATCATGTAGAACACTCACATATAGCTCAGCATTAAAACCACTATTGATCCATATCAAGTATCCAATTCCTTTGGCTGTGAAACAATCCCATATCATCAGGCTTCCTCCACCAAACTTGACAGTTCGTTCGATTTTTTCGATCTGTTAGCTTCCTTTTCCCTTGATATTTCCAAACCCATTTGCCCCCATCAGAGCCTGATCTATTGACTTTCATCTCATCGCTCCAAATCACCTGTTTCCAATCTTCCACTTTGTGTACTTTTTTGCAAACTGGAGCCAATGCTTTCTATGAAAATATCAAAGTCGAAACTTCTTCATCTTTTTTTGGCCACCATTCCAGACGTGTGTAATGTGTGTTGCCCGGTGCTTTCATGGACGTCTGTGATCTCACTCTTATGAAGCATACAAGCCTCCACTGTCGTGTCTGTCGCGTTAGAACTGATAGACCTTGTGATGAGCCAACTTGTTGACTGATATTTTGCCTGGACGTCACCTCTTGGCTTTGGAATGGATGGATGGACTTCATTTCATATTCTTCCAGCTGTCAGGGCCACACACGATGCAGTTTGGCAATTTTCTTTGCCCAGAGATGCTATCGATGAGCTTGATGGTGCTGCTTCTCTTTTCTTGGAAATCTTCTTCATGGCTTCTCGAACCATTGACCTTTTGCTTGGGAGTCAACCTAATAACACACTGAGCTATTAGGGAATATGAGAACAGGTTGTAATTTGTAGTATACAAGCCGAAAAAGATTGTCCCACCACCAGGAGCAAAACAATAATAATACAGTTACATGACAAGAAACTGCAGAACTAAGCAGATGCTAAATAGTTTCAAGTCGAATTTATTTATCAGATAGCCAAGATGATTTTACTATAAAATGATGGTAGCCTCATGTACAAAGTTGTAGTGGATTGTGAGATAAGGAGCCTGAAAGTCAAAAAGTCAAAAAATTGTCACCCTTTTGCTTGTCAGTGTATCTGAAGACATAGGCAATAGTTTCAAGACTTCTCCATTGAAAACATAGATTTAAAAATACTGTAATAGAAGTATAATACCTAAGCAGCAAAAAACTAGACGAAACAGGCAGAAAGTGGACCAAATTCATCACTTTGGTAAATGCTGTGTGATCATTTAGTGCATCCTTATAGTCATCTTAGACACATTTCTCTTCTTTACACAACCTCTAGATTGGCTAACTTAAGACGGATGTCCATTCTATAAAAAAAAACTAACTTCAACGCCAGCTCTGCTCCCGGTTCTCTCTGTTGATAGCATCAAGTTCATCAATCATGTGATCTCGCAGCCATTTCCTTTACTTTTGTGCCCAAATTCAGTAAATAGGGCAACAGGACTCTATGTCCTCCTCACGGCCCCACCAGAGCATCCATCAGGATACATTTCCAGATTTCTCAAACAGGAAGCATAAACGTTATGTGAACGAACCTAGGCTGGAAGCTTTTTATTTAGTGGAGTATATTTACTAAATCAATAAACTAACCTATCCAGTAACAACATGACATTACACATGGCCTTGCATCATTTGCTATGAAATGCCTGATGCCTTTGCAGACCAAGAACGACATAGTGAACTTTAACCAATTGTACATTGTCCCTTATATGTCAGTTACAGAATCAAGTGACAGCGACTGATTTACAACTACTGTAAATGACACAACAGGAGTATAATGTGTCTATAATTTGAAAGCCAAGATGTACAGGATCTGTCAGAATGGTCAGTGTGAACAGTCCAGGATATGTTACATGACCTCTGAAGTCAGAGCACCATCAGTCATAAAGATCAGTGCACCTACATGGTTCAAAGGTTCAGAGAGACACTAAATTAAGAAGCAAGTTAGAGCTAGTAAAAGAAGATTCAGACTATGCTGGGGGTGTAAGTGAGTATTATATACAGCACAGGGTAGGAGTGTTATTGAGCACATGAAAGTGACTGGGAATATGTGTGGGGGGAATTCATAGGTCAGACGGATATAAGAAATCCTACAGAGCTGGAAGTAGGCCACAAACATTAGGTATAATGATGATAGCTCAGTATTCTGAACACCAGACAAGAAGAGTCATCAGTCCACAAATAACAGGTGTAGTAGAAGATGCTAGTATGTTCCAGCACAGTAAGGGCTTGTCCCCACGGCAAGGATTTTATAGTTTTATAGACGGTTTTCGGTTTTGACTGTCAAACTTTACAATGGACCTCTATGGGAAATCCGTACAGCAGTCTCCACTACACGGATTTTCTGCCGGACGGTTTCTTAGTCCGCCAGTGGTCCGAAAGACATTGAACAAGTTCATTCTTCCGCCCACTTTTCTGGTGGAATATGAACATTTCAAAGAGAAGGGGGACAGCTGAAACTGCAAACAGCAGAGAAAAGCCGTCCCCCTGCAGCCGTGTGCATGGCCCCAAAACGGAGCAAATACCGGTCGGATAATCCAACCAGTATTTTCTCTCTGCCGTGGGGATGGGCCCTAAGGCTCATTTTTACATTAGTGTTACTGTGGTATAATATTTTAATAGTATACAGATCGTAACAGACCTTCGTCCAAACGATAGATGGCCAGCACCCGGAGAGACAAAATCCACGGACCAAGGTCCGTCACGATCTGTATGTTGTTAATCACCGGCGGTCTCCAGGGTTTGTGACCGCACACCTCTGCATCCCGACATTTAGTGTTGAGTTGGCTACACTCTTTCATTACAATATTTTAATGTTAGTGACCAGCATAACTTACATGCAATGTGCAACCGTTATGTACTATATCCTTAATAGAGGCCAATGGCAAAATTCCTATTAAGCAACTTCTGATCTTTGGGATCTTATCTATGATATCTTTGGGTGCTAGATATGAATATGTAGAACTCACAGTTTTAGTGAAAGAACATTGCGGATATATACAGAAAGTGCACTGGAGAACAGATTAGAAGGGAGAAAAGACAAGCCATCTAATAGCAGGAAACAGTATGCCCTATATCCTATATACATACGATCAACGCTAATAAGAATTAAAACAATCTCAGCATCAAAGGCAACAACACTACCTATTATCTTTACAGCCATACCACTAACACCACTTGTTTATATTGTATTACCCCCTGCATACAACCAAAACATACTTGGATTCTACAAGACTTCAAAAGGTGTCCCAAGCCTCCCCCACCGTAAAACACCAGGCCCGGATGGCCTGCCCTCGGAATACTACACTATCCTAAGCCCAGGTATAATCACCACTCTAACTAACTACATCAATGCAATTTATAGAGGCCACATAAACCCCTCAGATTTCTATGAATCCCGAACCATCCTTCTCCCGAAACCACAAAGGGACCCGACGCAGCCACAATCCTATCGTTCCATATCCCTCCTTAACCAGGATTACAAAATTCTCACCAAAATAATAGCTGATCGGTTACAATCAGTCATAAGACCCCTTCTAACATCCTCGCAATTAGGATTCCTGCATAATAAACACTCCACGGTAGGCATACGCACGGCGATAGCAGCCACGACCCTGGAGCATGACCCCAGACAACCCACTTCCATGTTGCTGGGACTAGACGCCGAAAAGGCCTTTGACTCTGTATCATGGAGGTTCCTCAACACTACCCTACGTCATCGTGGTTTTGGGAACACTTTCCTCACCTTCCTACAGCACAATCAAAATCACTCCTCCACTACTCTCACTGTGAACGGGCTTAACTCTAACCCAATTCCCATTCAAAGGGGTACCCGCCAAGGCTGCCCCCTCTCCCCACTCCTCTTTAATCTCTCAATAGACCCACTTATTCGCCACCTTGAAACCGTGACTCCATTCACCGGCATTAAACTGGGCTCCCAGGAAATCAAACTATCAGCATTTGCAGACGACCTGTTGCTGTATATCTCCAATCCAATTGATTGTCTACCACATATTTTAACGGATATCCAAAAATATGGAATGCTGTCGGGTTTCAAGGTCAATGAACACAAATCTGAGGCCCTCCTTTTGAAGGGTAGAGCAACACCATCGTGAACAAATAACTACCCTTTTAAGTGGCGAAATGACTCTTTAACATACCTAGGGGTCCGAATAACCAGAAAAGCAACCTCCCTCTATTCCGAGAACATAAGACCGTTCATTATGTAACCCCCCAAAGAGGAGCAATGTGTACAGTGGATGCTATAGAAAGAGGCATTCACTCTTCTTTCCCAGAGATGCATTGGGCTTCACTACCCAGCAGCCCTGGTTTGGTGACATCACAGGAAGAGGGGGGAGAGAGGAGGAAGGGGGACAGGAGCTGGGAAGAGGCAGAAGTGAGAAGACTACAGAGGAGAGAGAGCTCTGAGAGAGAGACTGAGATTTCCCCAGTGTGTCCTGAGAAGAGACTGGCTAGTCTGTGGGCCGCCTGTCAGCTGCAGAGCCCCAGCTTCCCACCCAGGAGAATCCTGCCTCCCCTGCCAGGGCACCCAGCACCTGAATGTGACAGCAGCAGGATGGAGTCCATTGCAGTGCAGACATGAAGAGTGAGTAGACGCTGGGAGGACTTTGCTGATCAGGAGTTGTACACTTGTAGTGTGGACTGTTCTGTGGTTGCTAAGGCTGAGATCTCAAAGTGCACCAACGTTACCAAAAGAGCTCCAACGACCACGGCAACTGGGCCCCAACGGTTTAACTGACGCTGCATTGCGGCAGCCATTTTGATTGCACTCTCACTGTGATTGATCAGTTAGGAGAGGGTAACTGACTGTATACAGTATTACTGTGGGATTACCTACGGAGGCCACCACGTAAAAAAAAGACAGAACTGTAACTCTACCAGTAGGGGGAGTATTTTGTACTTACTGTAGTTATTGATGTTTTGATATGTTATGTGTTTCACTCTATTTTCATGTTTGCAATTCTCCAAGCCACATATCACCTATTAATCCGTTGAAATAAATCTGCTAAGAGTTTTATCCCCAACTCTGGGAGTGTGTACTGAGCTTAGACAGGGGTTTCCCGAGTCGACCCCTGGCAGAAGAGGAACCACCTTTCCTGCATAACTGGAGAGCTGATACGAAGATTCGGTGGAGGCACTGTGTCATAGAGAGGTGAGAGCGACAACACACCCTGCCCAAGGAGGTTGGCACAAAGGGGTGTTACAATTAGATCCCTCGAGTCCCACTTCAACACTTGGAAAAATCTCACATTATCTCCCCTGGGTAGAGCCAATATTATCAAACTAGTTATATTCCCTAAACTTCTCTACATCCTTCAATCTCTCCCAATTTACCTCAAACCCAAAGATGTGAAGTGGATTAATGCCTGTTTTATTAGATTTATATGGAACAACCGCAGACCCCGAGTAGCTCTGAGGGTTCTATACCAGCCTAGAAAAAATGGGGGTATCAACTTCCCGAACATCCAGCTGTATAACCTAGCAACCCAACTTCGTGTCATAGGGGACTGGATACTCAATGCATCACTGTACACTAATATTAAAATAGATCAACAACTAGCACATAATATACCCCTCACTAGCATTCTACACATGCCATACTCGGACATCCCACAGCATCTAAAAACCAACCCTCTTATAATCACTACCTGGAAGGTGTGGACTAAAGCAAGACAAATACAGGGTCTTAACCCGAGATATTCACTCCTCCTCCCCTTCCAGGGAAACCCGCACTTCCAGGGTGGTCGGGCGCATGGCGAATTCACCCGCTGGCAGCGGGCGGGAATTGAAAAGATAGGCCATTTAATAGACCCAAGGACGAGGAAACCACTTCTCTTCAATGAAGCCAGGCTAAAATTCGACCTTATTGGTCCACAACCATTTCACTACTTACAAGCGTGTAGTTATATGTATGAAGTCATCAAACATCTCAGGGCCCGGGACTGGGACGACCCCTATGTAGCACTGACTCCATCTTCCCATATGTCCAAGGGCCAGATCACACGCTACGACAACTCCCTTCGCTCCCCATTGGATTATACCACCAAACCACAGGGCGTGACCTCCTGGACAACGCACATGAACTCCATAGCCATAGGAGACATCCTAAGTTCTTTAAAGATAGCAGCGACATAGATCCCCTCCATGTCCTACGGGGAAAGGCATTTCCGTATTGCACATAGGGCATATGTCTCCCCACACAGGGTTACCTAATGGTTATTTCCTCTTCCTCATGTCTGCCCCAAATGCCCCCTCCCCCACACGCTGAGCTCATACACGTCTCTGGTCATGCCCCCAAAATTCAGCCCCTTCTGGACCCGGATCCGCTCATTTGTAACCACACACCTACTTCATTATTGCCCTGACTCTCCGGAATGGTGCATCTTCGGCCTCCTTCCGCCAGGGTCCCCCAGCCTCTCTAGTCCTCATAAGAAGCTACTATATTACATATCAGCAGCAGCGAGGAAAACCATTCTGCACTGCTGGATTCACCCATCCCCCCCGCCACACAAATTATTCCTAGAGAAACTTTCCCACTTATTTCGGATGGACTGAGTGGAAACTTCCCTATATAAAGAGCAGAAAGGAGAACAATTTTATCAGTTATGGAAAAACTTTATTATGCTACTTTCGACTCATATTCGATCAAAACTCAAGCAATGTTTCAGCCTTACTACCTGGTATTTGGCATACCAAATCTCAGGAGACGGCCCTTACTGGTACACGTCATCACACGTGGTGTTGCCAGCACGTCAAACAACCCCGGCCCTCTCACGCTTCCAGGGGTGATCCAGACGTCCCCCCCCCCCCTCCCCGGGCTTCCCCTCCCTTTCCCCCTCCCTTTGTCTCCATTGTTTTTCAATGTTTTTTTGTAGTTCTAATTTTACTGGTCTTCTCCTGGATCTGGGGTGTGCCCCTCGGCCGCAGCCACCTACTCACAGGCGGATCGCGTCTGCTCTGAGACACAGACAAAACAATCTAGGCTGACATGGGATGCCCGGACAGGTGAAATAACTTCGGGGGCCATGTCCTTGGGAGACAACTAGGATATTCTAGCCCCAAGCCTTATTATTAGAAACCACGGCCTAGGGCCCTGAGACCACGCCTGAGTGGTTGGCTGCGCTCTGAGATCCCCCTTGTTGGGGTTGCACACTGAGGCTCACATCTCACTGATCGTCATGACTATCGATGACCCTGCCAAGTGGTTCCCAATCCTACACTGGTAATTATGGGTCACCACGACTATTATGCCACAACCTATGCTCATGTATTGGGAGACCGTGGGGACAATACCACTCATCATATTTGTTCAAGAGAGGACCACCTGTTTCGTGGTTTTATCTCTAACAGTCCCCTTCCGGATCTGGGGTGTCCCCTCGGGGCACGACTGCCTACCCACGGAGAACATCACGTCTACCCTGGAACATAGTAATAACAGCCCGGGCTGGCGTGGCGTGACTGGATGGGTGAGGTAGTTCCTGGGGCTGTGGCCCTGGTGAACAACTAGGATACTTTTAATCCCAGGACTGGTTTACAGAAGCCGTGGCCCAGGGCCCTGGGATCGCACCTGGGCGACTAGCTGTGCTCGGTGACCACCTCTTGTAAGATTGCACAATGCCGCCAATATATCACTGGCTGTCATGGCAGATAATGACTCCGTTATATAGCTCTTAGTTTTGAACTGGTAAATAATCGCTACCACGACTACTGTGTCATAATCTATGCTCATGTATGTGTAAACCACTGGAATTGTATTATTCACCATATCTGTACAGGAGAGGACCACCTGTTCCATGTTATATGACCTCTCCCTGGTTTGTAATTGCTGTTTTACATTCTTTAAAAAATTTCCTCAATAAAAACATGTTGGAAAAAAAAAAGGTGTCCCAAGATGTTAGCAGTCCTGTAAGTTGTGAGGTGGAGTCTCTATGGGGTCAACCTCTGGGACCTGTAAAGGCCCCCAAAAGTTACAGCTCAGAATGGAGAGTCAGTCGTAATTGCGCAGGACTCTCCATTCTGTTTTATAGGAGTTCCAAATACAGCCGAATATGGCACTCATGTGTAATTCTCCAATGCACCCCACAGATGTTCAGTCAAATTGGGTTTGGGGGAATTTAGACACTAAATTGACACTTCATACGCTTTGTCATTTTCCTCAAACCAATTTCTGCATTGTCACAGGGCACAAGAGCCTTAAAAAGGAGGCTACTGCCAAAACACCAATGACATAAAAGAGAATACTTAATCTTCAACAACCTTTTGCTGTGGCAAATTAATAGAGCCCCATGGCAAAATGAGATGGGTCCCCACCAAATAGTGAAAAGAAAATGAAATACAAGGATAGGTTGTAGTAATTAAAGGAGGATAACAAGGACCCATTGGACAAAAACCACCCCCTTTTATCACTCTGTACAAAAAGGTACACTGCTCCTGCACCTGATTGAGCCTCCTTAACCCCTTTCCCCTAGCAGCCCGAAATAGCTTAAAATTTTGGCCACAAATTTTGGTATGGGACATTTCAAAGTTGAATCCAGGGTTTTCCAGCTACATGGGGCCAAAGCATGAGTGCCTCCACCGACTTGCTCTTTTTAAGGCATCCAGTGTTATCTTGTGTCATAAACAGAAAATAGCACTTAGCACCTGATAGTAAAAAAAGACCAGATTATCCGCACTGGACTCTATAAAACGTAATCTTTTTTTATCCACATAAAAGAGACAAAACAGCTGACGTCTTTCTTAATGTCAGATCCGACCTCATCTTGACTCATTAAACACCATATATACATATTTCATGTGATTTTTCTCTATGTGTGCAACATGTTTGCTTGGGACTGGTTTCTAATAAATGGTAATGACATGCACTTTAGGTGATGATTGTTTCAAGTTTCCCATGAGGAATGACTAAATACGAGAGAGGTCAGAAACAGATCCGCTGTCTTGTCTCTTCACAGGTGGTAAGGTTTTAGGGAGCTCAGTGCTGGCCATCTAAATTAGCCACTCAGCTGTCAACTTGATATCAAAGAAAATGTTATTGTACAAGGCTAACTCCTTCCATAGCTCCATGGTCCAGTTCTGAGTTTCACATACCTATTGTAGGTGGTTGACATGGCCATTCGAACCCGTCTGTGTCTGCGCAGCCCCGTATGTAGCAAGTTTTAATGCACTGTGTGTACTGACACCTTTTTTTTTATCACGAGGGGTTTTCGCATCTAATGATTAGCCTTTAATATGTAGGGAAAGGTAAATGAAGACTATTACCAAATATATTGCTGTTTTGATTTTGCTTTGATGAAGATATAAAGAATATTTTATATACTACAAGTGTACACAGGTTTCTCTTGGTTACTGACCACCTCCCTCTGCTCTCTTTTACCTCTCATTGCTCCAAGCTGCTGTCCGACCATGGAGAATCACTCCCTGCTGAGTCTTATCGCCAGTCTTGTAGGAGAGCTGATTTGCAAATCACTGCCGTAGAACCATCCAACGCCTAACCAGGAAGCGTGATTTTGAAGCTGCCAGTGGCTCTGTGAAACAGCATGGTGAGAAAACCCCTTTATTTTTTAACAGTTCATGCTACAAAAGCCCTTTTATAATATCAGACCAGACAGGCTAGCCTTAGGCAGCCATGACCCTAGTGCTGTATCCTTGGTTGCTTGCCCTTGAACTTCTACTTCTGGGAAGTACTAACTACTTTAATCTGAGAACATCCCACAACACTTACTGTTTTGGAGATGCTCTGATTCAGTCCTTCAGTAATCACTATTTTTTTCTTGTCTAATTTGCTGACATTGCTACTCTTTCATAAATCATTTTAAAGAACTGGCTGTTCACTTGCTGCTTGACATTCAACCTCTGGAAAGGAGCCATTATAACAAGATAAGTAATGTTATTCAGGTCACCTTAATTTTATGGGTTTTTAGTGCACATGTACATTGTGGCTTATTCCCTCCCTACAGTGAAAGAAACATGCAACCTTGTCCAGGCTGGGTGTGCATTTTAATAGAAAAATTGAGAGGAGATAATGGTTGACCAAACTAGGTCAAATGCTAAGTAATACAGCATCACGGCTCTAATGATCAGAAAAATATAATAATTTATAAAGAACCAACAATGCCAAAAATATTCTCTACCTTCAAGCCCTAAGGCTCATACAAGTCAGTGTTCGGGAAAATACTTTGGGAAATTATTTTAAATACTTTAATCCCGAAGTATTTTAAATACAAATACTAAATACTACTTCAAAAGTATTTTCCAAATACTAAAATACTTGAAAAATTTGAACAAAAAATTTAATAAAAACAAAAAATGGATCAGAGGTCCTTTAACCCACTATGATTAGCATCTACCCTGCAAATAAGTCAGTGGCCAGGATTCATTGTGTCTGACTCCTATAGAAGATGTCTGTCACATGGAGGAGAGGATGCTACAGTAAAGAGAAACATAGAGGTACCTTTCTTTAGTTCCTTTGCCTATTAATGTCAGGCATTTGGGGATATTAATTTAGTTTCAGTAACTCCATGTGCTTCACATTAATAGCTGTTAACCCCATCATGTCCCTCATATTAACCCCTGTGTGCCCTATATAAGGGTTACTAATATGTGAGACACATGGGGGTACTAATAAAGGACCTTAATTATAAAGATACCTAATTATTACCTCCATGTCTCTCACATATCAGTAACTCTTATTTGAGGCACACAGGGGGTTAATGTGAGGGACATGATGGGGTCAACTGCTATTACTAAGCTGGAGTTACTAAGCTGTAATGCACATGACCAGACTTTTATCTGCAATGGTGGATTTCCCTCCCTCGGCTTATACTCGAGACAATACGTTTTCCCAGTTCTTTGTGGTAAAATTAGGGGCCTCGGCCTATATCCAGGTCGGCTTATACTTGAGTATATACGGTAATTTTACAGAATGGATTACGCGATCGGGAAGATTAAAAACTAAAAATAAATCACGCTTCACTACAAGGCGGACTTGCGTTGCTGGAACGCGCTGGAATTTTTCCTCCTCTCGTCGCACCTCGCACGCGATACGAGAAACGAGAGTGATGACGTGACTCACGCTGTAGGTTTTTTTTAAGTGCGGTGAGGCGGGTTATTTAAATTACATTTGTTTTGAATTTAGAAAGTAATTAAAATACTTAAAATACTTCCTAAAAGTATTTTTAATTACAAATAAAAAAATACTGAATAAAAAAAGTATTTTGATTACAAAATACAAATACCTGACAAGTATTTTAAATACTATTTTAATTACTTGTATTTTAAATACTCCCGAACACTACTTCTAATATATCAATTACATATTTGTATCAGAAGTACTACCATTGCTGCCAACATATGGTTGGATGACTGCATGACATGCTAAGGCAATTATACAGTATATGTGGGCCAAGAAAGGGGACGTGATGCCTGAATATTTATACATAGGACACTGTGGCCTGCACCAGGAAGGTGGTGGGGTAAGAAGGAATACGATACTGCGTCACCCAAACTCCAGTGTAGCAGACAGCAGCTCCTCCTACATTCACAGTCAGTGCCCACATTAAAGCATAGTACAGGAATGTACAGCATGAGGTTGGCGGTACCAAGCAGAAGGAAGGACAGGGGAGGGGGATCTGCCTCATCCAAACTTACTCCTCTCTGCCCTGCCCTCAACAGTGTTGTGGAGAGAGGCTCCCACTGCACTAACCAGCGCATTTGGCTCAGTTGCTCAGTTGCTCCTGCACACACATCGGACGTCTCGTCCAGGTTCTCCCTCTGTCCCAGCCAGCATTCCACTATTGTGGACCTACTACCTCCTGTGGAGATCTTTGTCTCCTGCCTATACTGGACCATATCCAATTTTTCTATACGTGCTATTTGATTCCAATTCTTCCTATTTGATGTCTCTTGACAAAGGCATTCGCCGAAACGTCGTACTCCATATTTGACATCAATGATTTCCTTGGCCTTTTTCTGCCATTTCTGTATGAGCACTTGTATAGTATGTTTGTTTGATTCCTATTTAGATTATCTCTGGATACGCTATTCTGCCCAGTGTAAATAAATATTTGTTTGTTTTGCATAACTTTCTGGTGTGCCGTGGTTTATAACTTACCCACTGCACTAACCAGCGCATTTGGCTCAGTTGCTCCTGCGCTACCTATCAGTGCACAGTGGTTCCTGCTGCATTAGGCACGCATATTGAAGTACCGTACAGCAATGTACAGCATGTTGGAGGCGCTAGCAAGTACAAGGGGCTCCATGTTTAGCAGTTCCTATGCCAAGTGGTTCCTGCTATCTAAGCAAAGAGGGGGGAGGGGTGTTTGGAGGGCATATGCCTTTCGGATCTGTGGCTTCTGTGCCCAGCAGCTCCTGCTGCATGCAGCTTATACATCAAAGCGCTGGTGGGATGGGTGGAGAAGATTGGGAATGGGCCCTGAAAGTTACAGAGCAGACTGGAGAGCCAGTCGCATTTGCACACCGTTCTCCATTCTGTTCTTTGGAGGTTCTGAGTACAGGTGAGTGGTGTGTTTGGCTCTGCATGGAACTCCATTCCCGGTCAGACCATATGCCGCACACAGCATCAAATTGGTCTGCATGGCTGTTGCCCCAGAAGGAAGCCTTTTCTAAAGTGATGCACTAGAAAGCCCACAAACAGTTTGCTGTAGAGAAGCAGACTAAGGACATAGATTACTGGAAGCATGTTCTAAGGTTTGATGAGACCAATAGAAACTTGGTTCAAATGGTGTCAAGCGTGTGTGGCGGCAACCAGGTGAAGAGTACAAAGACAAGTCTTGCCTACAGTCAAGCATGGTGGTGGGAGTGTCATGGTTTGGGACTAAATGATTGCTACTGGCTGTGGGGAGATACAATTTATTGAGTGAACCATGAATGTCAACATGTACTGTGACATACTGAAGTAGAGCATGATCCCCTCCCTCCGGAAACTGGGCCGCAGGGAATTATTCCAACATGATAAGGACCCCAAACACACCTCTAAGATGACCACTGCCTTGCTAAAGAAGATGAAGGCAAATGAGCTGGACTGGCCAAGAATGTCTCCAGACCTAAACCCTATTGAGCATTGTCAAACAGCTCTGTGATGTCATGAAGGCAGTGCTGGAAAATAATGGTGGCCACACAAAATATTGACACTTTGGGCACAATTTGTGCATTTTTACTCACTTTTGTTGCCATGGCTTTAGACATTGATGTCTTTTGTGTTGAGTTTTTTTGAGGGCTCACCAAATTTACACTGTTAGGGCTTGTCCCCACGGCACGGGTTTGCAGTCGGTTTTTCAGCAGGTTTTTGGTTTTGAAAACCGTCTGACAAACTTTTACATGGACCTCTATGGAAAACCCGTGCAGCAGTCCCCACTGCACGGGTTTTAAAGCATTGATCATGCTCATTCTTCCGATGGGAAGAGGGAGGGCTTTTCTCCGCTAATTGCGGAGAAAAGCCGTCCCACTGCGGCCGTGTGCACGGCCGCAAAACAGTATTTGTCCTGTGCCGTGGGGACGCAGCCTTATACAAGCTATACGCTGACTACTTTACATTGTATCAGTGTCATACCTTCAGTGTTGTCCCATGATAAGATATAATAGAATATTAACAAAAATGTGTACTCATTTTTGTGAGCTACTGTAGCTACTAGTTTGCAATAAACGCAGATGTTTCAGTATTGTAGTACTATAACATGATTGTCTCACTGAGATTCATCCTGCTTTCTTATGCTGGTACCGGACATGCATTACCATTGTCCTGTCAGTCTCTGGATATTCCCCTAAACAGCTTTCAGGTCTTACCTTCTCCAGGCTACATTCTTCAAGTCTCAGGCAGCTGTCTGAAGGTTTGGCAGATAGAAGAGCATGTGTATGTATAAGGGGGTTTGTAAACAATGTTACAAACACATGGATATATTGTTTGTATGAGTGGGTTTGTAAGCATAAATGCTATTATAAGCACTCAAAGCTGAATTTACAGTTCCTAAAAGCAAAACTTAAAATTCCTGATTTTATAATACCCTTATTAGTTGCAATAAGATGCATATTTAAGATATTTTATGGGTATTCTGGGAGTTCGAAAAGTTCGTTTGGGCCATGGGCAGAAAAAAACAGTAGAAAATAAGCATACTTACCTCCTGCACCCTCCCGTTCTGTCCATCTTACTGTAGCATGGAATGTTCATCATTCATGTGACAGGTGCAGCCAATTACTGTCCACAACGTCACGTGCATGTGACCACTATGGTCCATGATTAGCTGCACATGAACGAGGAATGTACAGCGAGATGAACAGAACAGGAGCGTCCAGGAAGTAAGTATGCTTCTTTTCTTCTGTTTTTATCATGTCTCATCGGACAAACGAACTTTTGGAACTCCCGGAATAATTATTTAATTGTCATGGCTAGGCTGTGCTCAGGCTGCAGGGATCAACAGGCTGCAGCAGCTGATGCACTATCCCACCCTGATACACTTGCTGCTGACAGCGCTGTGAGTGACAGGGGCCCAGCCACTCCTGACAGGGGGCGAGTTGCACCAGCCAATGGGAGGACCCGGAGGCCGCTCCAATTAGCTGCAGCGGCGGTATCCAGGAATCCCATTTAAACTCCCTGAAGGCTGTGTGCTGCGCCTGTGATATTCCTGGCTACCTCGTGTACTTGTTCGGTTTGTTGTGTTTTGCTTATCTGTGTACCTGACCTCGGCCTGTTCTCCTGACCCCGGTTTGTCTCCTGATTTTGTACTTGCTCCCGTTCGTGTTTGACCTCGGCTTGTTTACGTTTATCCCTCTGGTTCTGATTTGTGGCTTTGGCGTTCCTATTTGAATATTGACCTGGACTGTCTGACTATTCTACTATCCTCACGTCCCCAGCACTTTAGCAGAGCAGGGACTGTCGCCCAGTTGCCATCTGCCGCCTAGGGCAGCACGTCAAGTAGGCAGGGACAGTGGGCAGGTTCCAGTTAGGGCTCACTGCACCTCCCTTGATGTGACATTAATCTATTGAGATCATTTGGAAAAAACTAAAACCTTTTTTAACCTTATTTTATGTGAACTGGACAGGGACAGAAGATGATACGGGATTTTTGTCAGAGAAGCAAGTAGGAGAATGCCACCACAGGCATCCTGCTAGCAGTTGGCACCCACAAGAAATGATAAATATAGTTTCAGCAGATAAAATGACTACTACAAGTAGAATGTCCAGCAGATGGCTTTCCCCCAATAGATTAATCTATTAAACTTGCAGAATTCACATGGCTCTTTTTTGTTTTTTCTTGTGTGTGGTTAAAAACTTTTGTTTACTACTGGTCAGCCTGGAGATTGGCTTGTGTCTACTGGGGAGTCTCTGCTGCCTGCCTGTCACACTGAGATAGTGCCTCAGTCTGCTATTGAGTTTGAGCAGCTCGCTCTTGGCTACAATGCACTGGGTGGGCCTGGAGACAAGGTGGGTCTGGTGAGAAGTTCTGACAGCTCAGTCAGCATCTGTGGTTTTGGTGCAGGAGTCTTTTATCCAAGCGCAGAGTTGTTTTTTGGACACTGAAGGGTTTCAGATTATGAGAATGCTCAAATTCAATACAGTTTTAGTTCATTCATAGCAAGTTTCAATTGTTTATGCATATGTCAAGAAAAGTAGGTCATAGAGAGCAGAAACCTGTTTTTAAACCTTCTGAAGTGCCTGGTTACATATGTGTCAAATTTGGTGCAGAGTGGTCTAGTTGTTTGGCCATCCATAGAGAATAACAGAAGTTATAAATATTATAATGATTTTGTTAGTGAATTGCCAAACAATTCTCCAAACTGGTAAAATGACGACAGAACAATGGGAACTCACTCAAACTAGCTACCTGCAATCCAACACTGTCTGGGTAACAGAATCACGGGCATGGAGTACACAGACAGGTTTACTTACCCTGCCTCAACCATTGATTAAAGGCGGTTTAGAACTCTAATTGGTTTTGATGCAAACTCAGGCTGAGGCTATGCATCAGACATGAAATAGTCTTAAAGGGACAGAAGACTACTATCAGTACCTCCCTTTTATGATGGGCCGCCAGACCCTTAAATCTCAGGCTAGGTTTAATTTTAAAGTAATTTTTATCCTACTAGATTTCACAATCCACTCCTCCTTGAATTCTAAATCCCCTTCAATCTGCTCTGGAAACAGAGGCTTTTTTCATGATTTAATAGGAGATATATATTTCTTGACAAGAAAATTATGGAAAACATTATGGATTCTTAAAGAAGAAGGAAAGCATAAATGAAACCATACAGGATTGATTACTTCCACAATCTCACAAGGACTAATTAACCTAGGAGTCAACTTATGAGATGGTACTTTCAGTCAAATTGTTAGTCCCTACTGTCACAGCGGGAGGTGGATTCTCAGGGCCACTGCAAGTGGTGGCATAAGTCACGTCAGGAAGCAGAGTCTAAGTAGCCCCCGGCTTTCGCTAGAGCCCGCCATTAGGCAGGTTGGACTTGCTGTGGCGGGAGACTACCAGGTTGTATGAGGTCATTAGATTTAATCACTTCTATAATTCTTTTTTTTTTGCTTTTTAGAAAATAGGTTCAACAATAATGTATCTGGGTAGGCTGTTTTGGCGAGGCCTCGTAGATGATTTCTAGCAGGCCCAGAATCATGGTTTGTATAGACCTTGTAAATACCTTTCAGATCTTAAATGCACTTAGGGAGTCCATGGATATGAAAACAAACTCTTCATGACCTGTTTTTTAAATTTTCTATTTTGGCTTTGGCCACTTCGAGCTTTGAATGGAAATTGGAGATGCTGTGTGCATTTTGGTTTGGTTTAGACACCAAAATAATCTAACACCTGTGGTTGGGCCATTTACTCTGCTGCTGTAGACTAAAAAAACATGTTTACAATGGCTTCATCCACAGAAGATAAAGTTGAGTCTAATTAATCTAATAGTGGGCTATATAAGTAGACGTAAGTCTACTAAGACATAAGTAGACTAAGTAAGTAACTAAATGAGTAAGTAGAATAATTAGACAGCAAGTCCTCCAGAGTATACAAGGACAGTGTTGTGTAGGCTACCAAATACCAGTGCTGTCCTCTGGGATCATCTACCACCTGAAGAGGCATAAGCCAAATAGTGGTCTTCTTCGCTTGACCTTCTGCCATCCAGTAGAACTTGCTTATGAGAGTATAAGTATCGCAGAGACAGTATGGGACTTCTTTAGCACATGGTTGCTTTCAAGCAGTGCATACCAGACTCCTGTGGCACTCGGGTGTTTTTAATGTGGCCTCAGCATTTCAGTATTTTGAGATTTGGACACAGCTACAGTGTATCAATAGAGCACTGGTCACTAAGAAGTTAAACTTGGCTATAATGTCCAAATATGGCACAGGGATCAGGCTTGGATATTTTTAATTTTCACAGACTTCCAAAACAGTTCACATTAAAGTGGTCTGGTTGTGAGAAATCACCCATAATTATGGATTTCTATAACACGTCAAGTTAGATACATTCTAAATAATTGTCCTAGATGTTCTAATCTAACATTTTTTGTCACTTTCTCCCAAATATTGGAGATTTTTTTTCTCAACAGGAAAAAAAACCCCCTACCCCATGGGCCCTTATTGTAAATTCCTGAAAAGAATGCATTACTATATTAATTTAGTAGAATTTTAGACTTCTCTAACCTCCGCTCACCCTGATGTTAATATTTTTCCAGTTTATTTCACAATAATGACATTATTAGTTTGAAAGTTAGGATATGGATACACTGCATCGAACAAAAAATGGCCGAAAGCGGCCATTTTTTTTCCGATGCAGGACCGTGTTTTTTGTCACGTCTTATATTGTATGGGAAGATGCCAAGAAAACTATAAGCGCTGCCGTATTATACAACATGTTGTATAATACGCCGGCGCTGAAAGACGATCGTAGAAAAGACGAGGAGACTATAGCTCATCTTTTCTATTGCAGTCTATGGGACCGCAGGAACGATCGGCACTTTTAAAATCGACGAAGATACGATCGTAAAGCTGTGCAGTGGAGACATAGCCTTAGAAGATTGACTAAAAAAAAATGCATCCCTGTGACACTCACAAAATCACTGATAAGTCTGAAACATTCAGGGACAGTGTCTTTCTACTCAGAGAGGTCACTTCAGAGCCAGGCACCCAATGAAACACACAGCTAGCTGTAGGAGGCATAGTTCATTTATTACATAGCATACATTTTATATCTTTATTAATATTATTATTATAATTATTATTTATTTTAAAAAGCGCCTTTGATTCCAGGGCCACTGTACATTCGATCGAGGTGGTTACATTCATTACATAAGTCAAACGAGTACAGTGATACGGGATAATGACAATTTGCACGACAGAGGGAGAGAGTGACCCCCTACCCGCGAGGGCTTACATACAATCTACAAGTGGAGGGGGAAGAGAAGTCGGGAGGGGCAAGACAGTCTGTGGAGGAAGAAGTGACAAGTTTAGATAAGGTTATAGCACAGCCTGAAGAAATGGGTTTACAGGTTGCTTTTGAAAGCTGGTGAAAGTGGAGGAGAGGTCTTGGATGTGTTTGGGGCAGTGAGTTCCCAGAGTTTGGGGTGAAGCACGAGAAGTCATGAGACGTTGTTGAGGAGGCTGATAAGGGGAGAGCCAGAGGAGAAGTCCTGTGAGGAGCGGAGAAGTGTCGTGGGGAGATATTAGGAAATTAGGGGCAGAGATGTATTGAGGGGAGAGGTCGTTGAGAGCCATGTAGGTCATGGGTAGAACTTTAAATGAATTCGCTGGGCAATGAAGCCAGTGAAGGGATTGGCAGAGGGGGAGAGTCATAGGATTACGAGAGAGGAGAGGTGGATAAGACGGGCAGCAGAGTTAAGGATGGATTTGAGGGGAGCGAGGTGCTAGCAGGGCTGGGTAGGCCACAGAAGAAGGATGTTGCTGGTAGTCTAGTGCGGGAGATGAAAAGGTCCATGGACCACCACCATTTATGTATTGTCATAGTTTGGAGGAATGAGCGGATGCGAGAGATGTTATTTCAGGTGGATGTTGAGGCGGCAGGCAGAGGTGAGCTTTGTATGTGTGGTTTGAAAAGATAAAGCAGAGTCTATTATTAACCCCAAGACATGCGACTTGAGGACCGTTTGGAAAGTGTAGAGCCGTTGACTGAAATAGAGAGATCGGGGGGCAAGGGGTATGAGTTGGAAGGTGGAGAAAGATGATGAGTTCTGTTTTCTCCACATTTAGTTTTAGGAGACGTGAAGAGAAGAAAGGAGGAAATGGATGACAGACATCATGTATCCGGTGATAAGTAGAGAAGTGACATCTGGCCAGAGATGTAGATTGGGTATCATCAGCAAACAGGTGGAAATAAAGCCATGTGAGCTATGAGCTTGTACCGAGGCCAGAAGTGGTGTAGAAAGGAGAAGAATAGTTGGACCCAGGACTGACCCTTGGGACACCATACCAGAGAGGGCCCGGTGGGGGAGGAGGTGGAAGGCAAGAAATGAGAGAACGCTGAAAGTCCGATCAGTGAGTACGAGGAGATCCATGAAAGAGCCAAGTCCGTTATGCCGAGGGAGGATAGGATTTGTAGCAGGAGGGAATGGTCCGACAGTGTCAAAGGCAGAGGACAGTCCAAGAGGAGTGAGCACAGAGTAGTGCATGAGGCTTTTAGCAGTTACTAGATCATTAGTGACTTATGGTTAGGGCATTTCGTGTAGAGTGGGATGGTGTCGAAGAACCAGATTGGTATTGGGTCAAGAAGAGAGTTGGAGGAGAGGTGGGAGGACAGCTGAAGATAAGAACGAGCTGCTGCTCGGATGTTTGGAAGCAAAAGGGAGCAGTGATGATGGAGGATTGGGCGATAGTTGGACAGAGAAGAGGCAGCGTTGTTTTTTTTAGGATTGGAGTGAAGTAGCATGTTTAAAGGCAGAAGGAGAAGATGCCCAGGAGGTTTATTGATAGGTAGAAGAGTAAGGGTTGAGTGCTGGGGATGAAAGAAGCACTGAGGTCTGGGATGAGGTGGGATGGCAAGGGTCAAGACTACAGGTAGAGAGGTTGGATTAGCACAGTAAGGAGGATAGCTAGTCAATATTGACCGTGGGGAAGCGATTTAAGGGAAGAGCAGGTTGCAATGGTAAGGTCTGGTTGGTGTGACTATGCGGGTCTGAAAGCTTTCTCTGAATGAGGTTTGTAATCTTCTGGAGAATTGAATGTGCAAAGACATCCAGCCTGAAAGGAGGAGGATGGGGAGGAGGTGATTGGTGGGAACAGCGGAGATGGATAGTTGAAATGGTTATTGAATAATTGTCTGGGGTTTGGTGGTACAGGGGAGGATAGAGAGTGTGTGTAAATAGTTCTGATTTGGCTGAGGCGAGTTGCGGACTTAAATTGACCTCATGAGTGTAATAGTAATAGGAGCAAAGTCCATCAATGGAGTGAGTTTTCTTCCAGCGGCGTTCACAGCTCTGGAAGCAAACCGCCTCATCTGATTTGTGATAGGAGTCTGTGTGCCAGGTGTCTTATGATTTTTGATGGCGTGTTCTGGTTTGTGTAGTAGAGAAGTGGACGACGGATTCAAGGTGCGGTTGATGAATTAGTATGGTTGTAGAAAGTGGTGCTGCGTCTGGTCAATTGAATGGGAGATAGTGGAAAGAGTGTAAGAGAGTCAGAGAGAGTGTGAGGGTTGAGGTTTTTTGTAGATTCCTCTGGTGTCGTATTGGATAATGAGGACAGGAGAGCAGTGGGGATTGAGATTGTGGTGAAGGTAAGCAGTTTGGTCAGGATATAGTTGTAGAGTTTAGAGAATGTCAGATAGGTGGCAGAGGCTGTGTGAAGATGAGGACCAGGTGTGGATCCATCTATGTGATGGCTCCCTGAGTGATCCTTGTGAAGGATGAAGGATGAGCAAGAGGAAAGGAGTATTTGTTGGAAGCAGAGTGTGGGGGTGTCGATTGTGGATGTTGAAGTCTCCCAAGATGATAGTGGGGATGTCGGTGGAAAAGAGAAGTGGAGAAGCCAGGAAGTCAAAGAGGTCAAGAAAGGCAGTGGCAGGGCCTGGCCGGTCGAAGACAACATCCACTAGGAGGTCCTAGGGGTCGTAGATTGCGACAGTAGTGCACATTCAAAGGAGAGAGTGAGAGGGAAGAGCAGAGGTGGAGCGGGGACAAAGGAGCAGTGGGTGTCCAGACAGGAGAGGCCGGACGACCTTCCACCATGCTTGTTACCGAAGGTGGCGAGGTAGTGTGGGTAAGTTTGGAGGCTTGCTAAAAGAGAGTGACGGGCCAGGGAGACTGTGTCAGAGGGGTCAGCCAGGTTCAGTCAGGACAAGGTAAAGATAGTGTTGGAGTTGAAGAACAAGTCTTGTATGTTATGAAGATTTTATTACATTACAGACCGCGCATCTCCAAAGAGCTCCAAAGGTAGAGGATTGGGATGGGTAGTCAAGGGTCAGAGGATGTGTTATCTGGTTGAAGGGATTAGCGAATTTAGTAGTGGAGATCTGTTCGAGGAGCAGAGTACTATGGTGGGAAGTGCTGGGGGGCCCTGGGCTTGGGTGGAATATGACCCCGGGTAAGCCCAGAAGGAGCAATGAGATGTGAGTAGTGGGCAGTAGGATAGCCGTAGTTTGGTCAGGGTTTGTTTGGTTGCGGATGGCATTAACAGTGAGAAGAGGTTGGTGGCGGCAGAGACAGAGTTTGAGTGTATAATGCGGGGGAGAATGTAGAGTTCATTGTCCAGCGATGGGAGTTTGTTGATAAAGCAGTAAGTGTGAGGAAGAGTGGAGATAGCAATGATGAGGTAAAAGAAGAGCAAAGTGTTTAGATCACAGTTGTACAGAAAAGATTGTCTGGCTGGGACAGGTGATGGATACGCTCTCTGGCTGGGACAGTTGATGAGGCGCTTCGTCTGGGACAGATATGGAGGCACTCCCTGGCTGTGGCAGTTGAAGGAGCCTCACTGGCTGGGACAGTTGATTGGAGGGCACTCAATGGCTGGGAACAGTTTGATTGGAGCGCTCTCAGCTGGGACAGTTGATAGAAGGCGCTCTACTGACTGGGACAGGTGATGGAGGCAGTCTCTGGCTGGAACAGGTAGATGGAGGCAAGTCTCAGGCTGGGACAGGTGATGGAGGCAGTCTCTGGCTGGCAGGTGATGGTGGCAGTCTGGCTGGGACAGGTGATGGGGGCAAGTCTCTGGCAGGGACAGGAGATGGAGGCATCTCTGCTGGGACAGGTGATGGAGGAAGATTCTGGCTGGTGGACAGGTGATGGAGGGCACTCTCCTGGCTGGGACAGGTGAATGGAGGCACTCTCTGGCTGGACAGTGATGGAGGCAGTCTCTGGCTGGGATAGTTGATGGAGGTATATGGTATCTTATGGTATATATGCTTATAATAAAGTTCAATCAACAGAATTTGATTTCACGCACATAAAATATTAGTAGTAAAATCCATAATTAACACAGATGTGTTAAAAAGATAAAAATTGGAACTCAAATCTAAAAATGAGATTACAATATTTACACTTAACGCCAGAACATATCATCTACATTTCATTACAAAATAAATATATAAAAAATCCACATCTTACTGAGTATCAATATTGCCATCACGCCGTCCAAATATAGAAGCAATTCACAAGACCAGCAATGTATGAGGAGAATTACTATTGCATACAAGGATTAGGTGGAATCCAGTATATTGTATCCATATCAAACAAAGGATCGCCCGCTGTCAGTGTCCACTGTAGTCCTGATTCTATAAAGGTGTGACGTTGAAAGAAAGATGACATTAGCAATGCAAAATACTCATTAATACCATGGGAGAGTGGTGTAGCAAAAAAAAAAAAGCTTTACAATAGTTAAATAAAGAATATGAATCCATGCTATTCAATTCCAAGTTAAATAAATGCTCTAATCAGACTAGACAAAGGAAGGATACACTAACAAACCGCTCCGCCAAGGAAGGAAACAGAATGACAAGGCTAGACCCTATTAGCTAAATGACTAATTGTTTTTGAGCTCTTCATTGTTATATTTATTTCCTCACCTGAGTTGCCCTCTATTGGCAGAGCACTTGCTAGGCAAGACCTTGGGTACAACATACCTTACCTGTATCAGTTTAACAGATTACTGTGACCATTGCTGAAAGGGTTCTCTGAGATTTTCGGAAAACCCTTCCTGCCAGGAACTGCATAAAAATAAAAAATAACCAATAATGACCTCTTCTGTTGCTGCAGTTCTAGTAACAGGGAACCCAATGTGAGTTCACAGAAAAAAAAATGGAAGAGCACGTACCTGATAAAACTTAGCTTTTAATGTGACAACTAAAAAAAAAATCAATCAACCAAATAACTCACCCTAATGTACCCTAAAAAAAAAGGAAACCCTGCCTATAGTGGAGCTTACGTCCCGAAAAGGGCGACCCCACACTGGAACAAAGCCCTACCAATACTCTATACTCTACCTACAGGGGAAGAAAATAGGGAAAACCCAATGTGAGCCCATCACTGGCTCATAGACAAGTCAGCAATAAATGCGGGATCACTGCTTAAAGAACTTTTCAGGGACACTGGAGATCTGGTGGTGGTGGAATTGTGGTAGCAGGAGAACTGAGCACTGGTTCATTTTTATATTTTAACACTTGTCCAAGACAGTAACGTGTTTTTCAGACATCTCAGAACAAACCTTGGAATATTTTGTGCTATAGAGATTATTATCTTGTAATAAAGAAAACACAGTTCAGGAGATTTATCAATGGGCACCAAACTTACAACGTGCCAGTTTCTTCCTCCGTGCACCATTTGACAGATTTATCAACAGGTCACATGTTCTGTTGATAAATCTATTGCAGACGAAAATCATCACCAGGCCACAGCTGGTGTAAATTTTTGATAAATAAGTCGCCCCAAATTTGTTTATCACCAGCACAAATGTCGAAAAAAGTGACACAGCGGCTTCATAAACACAGCAAGGGGATGTGTCACCATTTATAAATGTATGATTACTAGGATCCTCCGTAATCATATAATTATCCGCTATCCTCTGGATAGGTAATTGATGTTGTGGGTGGCACAACTTTTTTAGTCTAAACTTGATGTTTTCAATGTATTTATTTCAGAAAATGGGGTTAATACATCTTCCCGTTATTATGTATAATTATCATCTCCACAAATAAGTTTATATCCAAAGCATCATAATAAAGTATAAAATAAACAGAAAACAGAAATATCCTTAGTGTATTAATGGTTTTCAGCCTTCACAGTAATTTCTGCCATGCGATGCCAGGTAGCAAAAACAGTAATCTTTATTGCATCCTATGTTCTCCTTTCTGGGTCAGACCAAGAAATTCATTCTTTTCCCATAAGCCTTTGCTCTATGCAAAACAGTCAGTGAGGTCTGAATGGCAAGTAAACCCTCACACTGACCAATTTATTGCGTCCTCTCCTCAAGGAGAGATCTTTCCCCTTTCCAAGAAATTCAATGTCATATAACTATCACAACAAAGGGCGAACATTACATAATATTTAACTTTTTCAAAAAGTTTTAAAAAAAATTAAAATTAGTAGTAAATAGGGTGGAAGGAAAAATAGTATGGCGGTAAAGTGGCTGGTGTAGTAAACATTTTTACTTGTGGCTGTGCAATGTACCACATATATCCTGCAGTCAGTTGGCGAGTTACTGTACCAAGTGTTGTTACATGTATTGTATTGACAAAGCTTAATGGGAACCTGTCACATTAAACATGCTATATGATTTGTATGATTTGCTGGCAGCATGTTATAGAGCAGGGAGAGGTGAGCAGATTTATATAAGTTTTTTAAAGAAAGATTCAGTATGTTCATTTAAATCCCTGCTTACTCTGCATAAAGGAGTCCTGTAGGCGGTCTTTTCAGTGACTGACAGCTATCTCTGTATGCACACGGATATAAGGAAGATGGTCAATCACTGATAACACCACCCACTGGAATCCTTAACCCAGAATAAGCAGGGATTTAAATGAATAAAATACAACATTTACTGAACCTTTCCTTATAAAAGCTATTTATCAATGTGCTCAATTCCTCCTGCTCTATAACATGCTACAGCAGATCAGATAGCATGTTCAATGCTAAAGATTCCCCTTAAAACACTGAAAATACCCCACTTTTTGCATTGTGGCTTCTTTTTCCTGGATTGCAAATAAAAAAGCCAGTATATCTAGAGACAAACAGGTTCAGGAAAAATAATGTCAGTTGTGTGATGCATGCTTTACAGCTAGTAATTTAAAATTCTGTGATTATTTGGTCTTGTGTAATAAGACCCCTTACCTTTCAGCTTGGTCTCCTAAGGATCCAATGAAAATAGCAAAAGCATTAACCTGAGGATTAATCGTCAAGGAATGTCCTGAGCAAACCTCGCTGGTGGTATTCCATAACGTTCTAGGTTGGCATCACTCAAGACTATGACAAAATATTCATCTGCGTCCTCCTTCGCAATTTCCTTTATAGCATGTTCTGTGGCTTCCAGGGTATAGTCTCCGCTCATACAGAACTGAGAGTGGGCATGCATAGTCTAATTAAAAAGAATGGGTAAATGTTTCACAAGTGAGATAACCTTCTATTCTTATACAGATACACATATCCCCAATGACTGGGTCACAGACTTTTGGCATATTGAAACTTGGCATCAAACATTTGTTGCTAACAAATAAAGTTGGAAGCCATAGCACGTAGGGTAAACCTTGTACCTCTAGGCAAAGAGGGGTTGTACATTACCCCAGACTTAACCAACTTGCTAACTTTTGAAAGTGGCCTTCAAGGAGATTTAAAAGTTGAATGCGCTGCCCTGAAATTTGCATAAACAACACCCTTTTCTATAAGACATGCCCCATTTTACACAAGCCACACCCTCTTCAATAACAACCTACTAGGAGTTCTGCCAATACTGCCCTGATGGTGAATTTGCATTCAGTGATTAGAAAAAAATATTATACCATGACTGGCACATTGCTCAGATATACTTGATGATTATGTGTTCTGATCTTTGGAAACCAAACCAATTCTTAGAATGAAGGGCACAGCACTGGTGTGATTTTTGCAGCAGTGCTCAGGAAGCACCACTATGAAGGTAAAAATTCCAAAAGGGATGTAGCACTATACTAGCGCTGTGATCTTCATTCTCCAGATTGTGAGTGTCCTAAAAGTCAGACCACATAGTCATAATATAAACAACAACAAATCATAACGCAAACTGATACATATACATTTATATAAAAAGAGATATATTCCAGTGCATCTATAAAATACTTGTGGTTCCATACAAAATCACCTTATGTGATACCAAATATTGTGTCTTAATATCTACAAAATACAATCTACTGTACATTACACATAAAACACTAGCCACACTCTGTGCCCACAGAATAATGCCCGCCACAGTGCCCATTTAATGGTGTGTTCAACTTTTCCCTCAAAATAGTGTCAGAGCACACATAATGCTCCTTTGTTATGGTCTACAAGGGAATGCTTCTGAAAGAAAGAAAAAAGGAACCAAATTAAGGAAGGTGGAAGAGAGATAGAAGGGAAAGGATAGAAGGAAGGTGGAAGAGAGATAGGAGAGAAAGGATAAAATAAATGTGGAAGAAAGGATGGAAGGTAGGGGGAAGAGATGTAGGAGAAAGGATAGACGGAAGGGAAGAAAGAGGTAGGAGAAAGGATAGATGGAAGGGGGAAAAGAGTAGATAAAGATATAAAGGAATAGAAGTGAAGGGAAAAGATAATGTAGGAGGACATAATTAAAGGAAAGGGGAAGAGCGGTAGGAGAAAGGATAAATGGAAGGGGAAGAGAGGTAGGAGAAAGGATAAATGGAAGGGGGAAGAGAGGTAGGAGAAAGGACAAAAGGAAGAGGGAAAAGAGGTAGGAGAAAGGACAGAAGGCAGGTGGAAGAGAGGTGGGAGAAAGGATGGAAGGAAAGTGGAAGAGAGGTAGGAAGACATGTTGACAACATTTGGATTTTTGTACTTAACGCAAAATCCTTTTCTCATCTGATTCACTGAGGGACGTAGCACCTTGGTATAGGTCCTCGCTCTAGAAGGCTGACACTAGGCAGAAACCAAACATGTTGGCTCCGGGTAAGTGAACTATATCTCTTCTTCTGACACCAGGCTATTCAGTTGGTACAAAAGCTGGAGCAGAAAAGATAAACCACTTTCCAAGTCCAAGGAGAGAACGTCAAAAAGATTATCGGAATAAAACGAGGCAAAAAGAGGGAGGGATTTGTGTCTCCCAATGAATCAGATGAGAAAAGGATTTTATGGTAAGTACAAAAATCCAAATTTCTCGTCAATGTCATTGGTGGACATGTACATTGGGATGTCCAAAAGCAGTCAAAATGAAAAGATTTCACAGCAGTGTGAGTCAGTTAACACACTGTTGCCTGATGTACCTTATGGCCAAGGCATGAGTCAGCCAAGGCCAAGTTAAGGATTTGGTAGAACTTAGTAAAAGTATGAACTGAGGCCTAAGTCGCAGCATTGCTGACCTGTGAGGGCAAAGCATGATGCCACACCGCCCAGGAGGCACCAACTCCTCGAGTAGAATGAGCGGTGATCCAGAATGGAAGAGGTTCACTCCTGGTAGGTAGGTTTATGAAATTGCACACCGGTTCCAGCTGGCAATGGTAGATTTAGGTGCCGCAAAGCCCCTACACAGACCTTGTGGAACAACAAAAAGGGAATTGGAGCACCTGAAAGATTCAGTAGCCATGAGGTAGATTCAGACAGCCCTGACAACATCCAAACAATGCAATAATCGCTTTTGAGGTTAAAGGGGGGAGGGGAAAAAGAAGGGCACAACTATGTTCTCATTGAGGTGGAATGAGGAAACCACCTAAGGAAAAAACCAAGACAAGGACATAAGACAACCTTGTCTTTATGAAGAATCAAAAAAGGGGATCTGCAAGAGAGACGTCAGTCCAGACACTTGACGGAAAAATGTAATGGCCACAACAAAGGCTAACTTGAATGAAAGTAAACGCAGGGAAACTTCCCGCAATGGTTCAAACTACATGGCCTTCAAAACAAGATTTAAGTCCCATCGATCGACCGGCCAACAAACAAGTGGAATGGAATGAGCAACACCCTGCAAAAATAACCTGACCTGAGGACGGGAGGCCAAGGTGAATTGAACGAGAAAAGAGAGGTGATAGACCTTACCTCTCAAGGAGGAAAGGCCGAAGTCCTGCTCCAGACCAGACTCAAGGAATGAAAGTACCCATGGAGCAGTAAAACCCATTGGGTTAAAACCCTGTGGCTGGCACCAGGCAAAAAATGCCTTCCAGGTACAATAATAAATAAACGCAGATTGCGATTTGTGGTCCCAAATCATGGTCCAGATGACTGAGTCTAAAAAAAAAACAATCTGAAAAACAAAAGATTTTCGAATTGCAGCCCTCACAGCCAAAGCGTTACAAAATGCGGCTCAGATAAAGTGGGGTGGAAGAGAGGATCTTGGGACAGGAAGTCTGCATGCAGAGGGAAAGGCCACAGGACATCTGCCAACAATGAGGCAATGAGATCCAAGCCCTGCAAGGCCAATCTGGAGCGATCAGAATGGCTGGAACTCTCTTGCTCTTGAAGCGTTTGAGCACTCGAGGGTGGGGGTGAAGGAAGACCAGCGCAAATTGACTCCATGGAAAAACCAGTGCGTCCATCACAAGAGAGCCAGAGGATTTCAGGACCTGAATACACAGAGGCAGGATGTGAACAGATCGATGTCTGGAGTGCCCCATCTCCGGCAAAAAAGCTGAAATACCTCTGGCAGAAGAGATCACTCCCAGGGATCCACCGATTTCCGGCTGAGGAGATCGGTGATCCAGTTCTCTACTCCTGGAATGAAAATTGCTGACAGGGATGGAACTGAGCGCTCTGAACAGTGAAGGCTCCTTGAGGCCTTCAGGAAAGCTGTACGGCTCCTGGTGCTTCCCAGACGCAGTGGTGTTGTCAGACTGAATCCAAACTGGGTGACCCTGGAGAAGAGAGAGAGCGCGCGCTAGAGAAATGGCCCTGAGTTTCAGAATATTAATCTGTAGAAAGGATTCCCTGGTTAACCATAGACACGGAGTCGTCCAGGAGCCAAACATGGCTTTCCACCCCAAGGTGCTGGCATTCATGGTGATGATAAGCCACTGTGGGGGAAGAAAGAACTTCCCCTGAAGTAGCGCAGGAGACACCAGCCACCAACGTTTTCCTTGTCCAGGGAAAATAATTGTCCTAATGAGCTAGAATGGCGCACTGGAGGAAGCGAGAATTAAACTGTGCAAATTGCACGGCTTCGAAGTATGCCACCATCCTGCCCAGAACTCGCATGCAAGTGCGAAGGGTATGCGGGAAGCGATTCCGAAGAAAAGAAACACTGTAAGAGTTGAATCTTCACTGATGGAAGATACAATCTGGCTGTGTGTCAAGGGTCATGCCCAAGAACTCCATCCACTGGGATGGGACCAGGAAGGATTTGTTGCAGCTGACAATCCACCTGAAGTGTGTTCAGATACCCAGGGTGATCTTGGTGCTGTCCAGAATTGTGGGCTCGTTGTGGAGACCTTCACAATAAGTGTCATCTAGTGTAAGGTGATAATGGCAAACCCCCTATGCAAAGGCTCACCATCATGGAGCCAGGACCAGGGGAAGGACCCTTGGCGCTTTGGCTAAGCGAATGTGCAAAGAGCCACAAATTGGAAAATGCATGAACTCCCACAGTGAAACGAAGAAAACGTGATAGGGCCGTTCAGGTAAGCGTCCTTAATATCTATGGCAGAAAGAAATTTATCTTGCTCCTGAGCCACAATTACCGAATGGATAGGCTCCATATAGAACCTGGGAACCTGCGCATAACAGTTGAGCTCCTTGAGATCTGGAAAAGGTCTGACTAGCTGTCTTTTTTGGTAACTGTGGAAAGGTTGGAATAAAAATCCCGATAACACTCGATTTGGGGACATGCAGAATTACGCCTTTAAGGAAAAGGGTGTGGATTGCCTGAAAAAAGCTGATGCTCAGACAGGAGAGGTGGGCGGGGAAGAACGAAAAAACGAGCTGGGGGAACAGATATGAAGTGGATCTTGTATCCTGATAAAATTACTTCCCAAACCCAGGCGGTGTTGACCTGGAACTATCAAACCTCCTGAAACTGGAGAAGGTGTCCCACACCCAAGAGGAACCTTCATGTGAGGGAAGACCCTCAGGCCAAGGAAGTTTTGGTGGAGGGACTTTTTAACATTTTAGAACGAAAACGCCTCTGGCTTCATGGGTGTCTGACTGAACCCTGGGGATCGAGGGCCCTTTTTCCCCGCAGGCCTATAAGACAATGCCCAAAAATTTAAAATGTTTCTTACATGAAATTATCTTTTCCATCAGGACAGCCAGAGAATCAGGAGAATTTTAGTTTTTTTTTTTTTTTTTACTGTACGACTTCACTGACCTGCACTTGTGAAGCTCTGCAGGTCAGTCACTCTGACTTGCCTGTGATTGATGGGTCCCTCTGTTCCCTGGAAGAAGCTGAGCAGCAGACGACCTCCCCCACACACTATAACAAAGTTTACTTTACTCATGTTGGCAGGTCTGTAGGAAAGTCCGGCAGCAGCTCCTCAGCTGAGCTCTCTCTCTCATTTGCAGGCTGATTATTGGAGCAGTAGAGGAGAGTACAGCACAGGAACTCCTGGCTAGTGATCAGCACTACCACTGGAGGAGAAATAAATTAATTTTTACACATCTTCCTTCTCTCTCTGCTGTGTGGCTGTCCACTGTAGATCAGTTATGTGCCCAGCAGCTAGACTATGAAGCAGGGCCCTCCACAGTCACTGGCATCAGGGCAGCATGCCACTAGTATTTAAACAAGCCAGAAGGCTAACTCTCCCGGGAATGTGGAAGGTCTCCCCTATTTGCAGGAGTATACCGGACGATCCGGAAGAGTTGGCAAGTATGCACTTAACAGAAGACATGAGAATGATTTAAAAAAAATAAAATAAAATGGCTTTCCATAGGGCTTTTGCTGCATGAAGTACATGACCTTCTAAACCTTTAACTAGTAAATATATATAAGAAGCTGGACCAAGAAAAGTGAATGATCATGTGTCTTCTTCAGTTTATTTTTAGTCCAAAGTTAGACATGAAATAGACATATCAGTATCAATATTACAGGACATTTAGCTCACTACGTTGCATCTCCAACCTACTTACCTTTAGAACCTCCAGCCTCTGCTTATTGTTCCTAGGGATCTTGTCACTTCTAATCAGTTCAATGCTGTAGCCATCTCCTGAATGACCTGATACATCATACTGATGTTAAACAAAAGACAAAATGAAACAGTAACAAGTTAAGTAAATAGATATAAACTCCGGGCACATAAAGGGGTTTTCTCATCACAATGATTTTTCCTTCCTATAGCTCTAGTTCTGAGGCAAACATGCCATAGCTCAGGCTCTGGTGCAAAACTTCAGCATGGGCTGGCTTCCTTAACCCTCCAGACCATTGGTTATGGACCACTACTTTTTAACAATAAGTTCCCTACTTGGCATGGAAGATGCCAGCAGTGTAACGTTCCACAGATAATTATCTCTACTTAAGGAGTTGTCCAGCGGAAGAAACTTAATTTTAAATACAGAGAGGCGGTGAAAAAACAGAAAAAAGGTTATACTCACCTACCTGTCCACTGCCACTGGAGATCTGCTCCTCTTAACTTACAATGGTGCGCAAGAATGAAGCAAGAACCTGGAAGTGAAGAGGAGCAGATCTGGAAGACCTCCAAAGCAGAATCTTAGAGAGCTATAACTTATTTTTCTGTGGATGGAGTGGTGTGAGAGCTTTTTATTTGCAGGAGAAATTTAATGTCTTCTTTGGTATCATTATGGGGAGCATAAGAGTTTAAATTACTTTTTTATTCCTTTTGAGGCTGGTGGAACAAAATATGCAATTCTGGTATGTATTTTTATTTTTTGCAGCATTTACTGTATGGATTAAATAACACAATATTGTATAGACTGGAGGGTTACAGAAGGGGAGTTACATTCTATGTATAACTTTTTTATATCTTTATTTTTTTTCAAATAATTTTTTTTATTTGCGAAACAGGTTTTGTGATTCACTTGATTTTCTTCTTTTTAAACGGAATGCCACATATATCGCTACACCCCCGTGTTGATCAAGGCACCATTAACAGGCCTCCAACCTGTGAGTAATCAGTCCAGCAAGAGTTCAATGGGCCATCGTAATTAAAACTTAATAACTTTGAATATATATATATGTAAAAAAGGCAATACAGCTACAATATATCACATAAGTAATAGCAAAGGGGTACTTAATTGCGTTTGTTGTGGTACGAAATCATTCAGTCCTTGCGACTTTCAGAGATCCACTTCTCAGCCCCGGCAGGAGCTCAACATCGAGACACCAGGAGACCGGGCAGATTGTGTCTGTGCACATAGCACGCTGCAACCTCTATAGCTTTGCCATTGTACAGTGCTGTAACTATACATCAACATATAAAACACGCATAGCAATTGTTGGACCCTTTCCTGTTTCTAATTTTTTGTATACTTGCGTGTATGAAGCACACATAATACAGGATATGTGATAGCTTTGTTGAAAAATGAATACAGCTTGCCCTGCTTTACTTCACTTCAGCATTTTCTACATTTCAGGCTGTAATGTTATTTCTATACATTCTTCACCTTCCTTACACAGCACGCAGAAGCACTATACTGAAACAGTACCACACTTTAAAGTTTACTCTTCTGTCTTCAGATTGGAAACTACCCACTCGCCATTCCTTCACACGATGACGACAAACAGACTAGCTGTTCATAACAAATAATAACTTGTTAACATCGACAAAGTATGTAAATCTATATATATTATATGGAACATATAAGCAACTGAAGTCATACCTGGTATATAGATGTTTGGATAGCCTAAGAGTTATGCTAAAAGATAACATTGGTATGGGATCCCCACTGATTCTGTGTTTATGTACTATTTAATTCCATATACAAAACAATAAAAAATTTATGGGTCTATTACATGACTATACACAAAAACCAGACAGACCATAATGGATTCAAAACCATTCAGCTCGACCCAAATTTTGGGCAACCAATCATGAGCCTGTGGGAAAATGTGGTGACCAATTGGAAGCTAGACAGACAGGAACAAAAAAGAAGTCTATCATTCACTTCCTCTTTCCTGTCTGCCAGGCTTCTGAATTTTCTCACAGACTGCCAATTAGTTGCCCAAAATTCCGGTGGGGCATCAAAAAGTGACCTATTGTTTAATGTTAAACATATGTTTAAGAATTTTTGGTTATTTTTTTTTTTTATTTTCCATATGACTTTCAATATTTTACACAATTCTTAATCCTGCAGATTTTACTTGCCACTGGCTAATATAAGTCTGACACATTCCGTTCTGTAGGGTGATTTTCATATTGCCTAGCAGCACAGCAGGGTCAAACTGGGGGCGGGGCTGGAGCGCGGCGGGGGCGCCGCTCCCGGCCCCATAGACAATGCATTGTTTACGGCGCGTCCGCGCCGTAAATAATGTGCATGTCACTTTCTCCCCCCGCGGCAGATTTGCCTAGCGGGGAGGAGCGACGGAATCCACTGTTCTCGCCGTATTGAAGCGCAAATCCGGCGCGGAATACGGCGCCAATCCGACGGCAAATAAGCCGTGTGACCGGGGCCTATGACTTTCAATATTTTTTAACAATTCTTAAGTCCTGCAATTTTCACTTTGGCCACTAGGCCTAATAATAGTCTGACACTTCCTGTTCTGTAGAGAGAGATTTTCAGTAGTCTGCTCATTAGCAGCACAAGCAGGGTCAAACGGAAGGAGACATCAATGTGTATAGATAACACAGGATCCACCAGTCACAAAAGGAGATAGTCCTCCTCCCTGCATACTAACTTCTTCCCAGGTCATAGAGCATGCATGGAAAACTCTCCTATGTGCATGAAGCTGCTGTAAAGCATCTCTCTAAATGCTGCTAAAACAGTGCCGGTTAGAAAGCTTTCCCCACGTCATATATAGACAAATGAATTGAGAAATCTACAATCAGAAAATAGAAATGGCTAAGAAGAAAAGAATATGGAGCAGGGTCTTGTTTTAATAAGTAAATAAATAAATTGGTGACAGATTGTCCCTCTAAAACAAACACTAGTCATTGTAAATCATGTAAAAGGTAGTCATATAACCAGTGTAAACAAAAGGTTCAGATCCACAACAGATTTGATTAGCATATAAAGGCAGTAAGTAATTGATAATCATTAGTACATATTATTATTTGAATTTTCTAGTTACGCATGTGTTAAATCATGCTGCATCGCATATATTAAGCTATTAGTTAAAGGGGGTTTTCAGGTAAATATTCTGTAATAAAATGGTGGTACTGCTGCTACAAGAAGATGAAAAAGGACATAATAAAAAAGTCACTGCTGCAGTAACTGATTGATGCACTGGCCACGTGCCAATTACTGACAACTGTGATTGTAAGTGTACGATCCTCATGGTGATGTCAGACAATGGCACGTGATGCTATGACAGAAAGAAAACAGAAGACCCAGCCAGATCACAGGCAGCACTGAAAAGAAGGTGAGTGGGGAGGTAAGTAGGTTTTTTATTTTCTTGCAGCACCATCTCTATATTATTTTAAAAAAAATCAACTTGTAAATCCCCTTTAAAGTGATATCTCCATTACAGACATTTGCTGCATTAAAAGATTTAACTTTGGCGACCCAAAAGTTTAAGGTTCTGATCACATCTTGTTTTTACATTATTTCAGTATATGCACTAGAAAAGTTTCCAATACACATGCTGAACTTGTCCACAGGCTGCCAAGTACCCAGTGCATGCCAAAAAGAGTGTCCCATGGGTATATGCTGGGCTAGCATGCATTGATATAGCTATTTATTTTATTGTATAGGAAAACGCAGTCTGCTGTGCTTTCCAACAGAGAAGGACACAGTTAAAAAAAAAAAAAAAGAAGAGGCATACCATGTCAACATATTCTTAACTCTTTCTGGACACATCAATACTGTCTAATACTTAGAGAGTGAAAACTTAAAGGGGTTTTGCCACGATGTAATGTTGATGGGCATTTCATCACTTTTCTAAATATATGTGATTACAAAAAGTGAAGCCTGTGAGAGCTACAGCTTTCTTTACAAGCTCTTAGTTACTTAAAAGTTGGCATTAGACACGACCAGGAGAGCTGACAGGCCGCGCTTGCGTTGTCTGCACTTCTTATCTGATGACAGGGAACATGAATGAGCTTCCAAGGGACTGTGGAGAAAGTGCAGTGTATGAGGCTTTAGGCTGCATAGACAATCCACTGTTTGTAATGTTATTATTTGAGTGAACATTGCAGACGCTCCCTTATTTCTCCCTCTGTGCTCCTCGCTGCCTCTCCTCTCTGCAGGGCTCATGATTTGTTTATATTTTCTCCTTAGCAAGATAAGAGGAAAGCATCTCACTTCGTGACAAAACCCCTTTAAGACTAGACAGTACACCAAATTTATCATAGTGTTAATAGTCATATCATCATAGTGTTAATTTGTCATAGTGTTTAGACTGTCTATTCTAAGTTCACACCTTGTATTCGGTAGCTTACTTTATGCCACTAATTTGTTTTGCCGCACAATGTCTCACTCTCCATGAACTCTTTCCCTCAAAACCATGCCCCTTTTGTCGGGGACTTGCCTCTTTCATAAAGGCAGAAGTGTCTAGAAACTGTCTAAAACACATACTAAATGTGGTGTAAAGCATAAATGCTAGTATTTTTTGGAGCAAATGGCACCAGAATTTTGGTGCAAATACCATAGTAGATGTACCCCATTGTCTTTTTACACCATGCTTAAATGAAGAGCTACGTTTATACAACAAATCTGGAACCTGAAAACCTATTGACTGCATACTACAGCTATACAAGTAGAATACCACACCAAGGGATGTATGGAAATTAAAAAAAATCTGTGGTATTAGAGGTGAATAGGTGATAAGCTATGATTATGGGCAATTTTGGGATCACAAATGAAATAATCCTTTGGTGCAGATTGGTTCATGTCTTATGGGTTCCAAAGTCTGCATCAGTATTGAGGAACAAAGCTAAAACATTTTGTTTGCCTTTCCCTTCATCCACATTGTTCCTTTGGTTCAACTCGATGGACATATTTCTTTTTTTCAACCGTACTATGTAACTATGTGACTTCCATAGTAAATTGCACAACAATGCAGAATTTTTGCAGGTTTTGACGTTCCCACTGAAGTCAATAAACAACATATGCAAGAAATTCACAAAGTTTCTACAATATAATATTGATATGCTGAGCATTCAAAATCTAAACCGCAGATCAATTTTCTTTGTGGATTCTGGGAAGATTTTTTTCACAGCATATCAAAAAGAATTGTTAAACTCTCATCCATTTGGCTGCTAAAGTAATACACTGCAGATTTTCTGGTGCTGTACCTTTAAAATAGCTTATGTATCTGTAGTAACTAATTAAATTGATCCTTTTATTTTCTAACTTTTACTGAAAAATTAAATAGATGGTAATTTCTTGCTGGAGGAAGAAGAGTGCATAAAATCACTGAAAATGAAAATGGCTTATATTAGATTTTGCCTGTTATTTTGCAATACAGAAAGAAACAGCAATAAGACTGGTTACAATGGGCAACTGCTTCAGTTTTTCTAGCTTTTATTGATCTGCCACTGAACATTAATCTGTGTCTCTTAGTTAAAAAAAAACAAAAACAAAAAAAACTTTGTGCCGACAACTTGTTCCACAGATTAATACAATTTTCCATATGGATAATGATACATTGATCATAGATGAGTGTACTTTATCCTGGCAACAGATGCACTGACTCAGACTCCTGCACATGAAAACGCCCTCCACATCTTCTCTGGTGTAAAACAGCATCATCAATGTATTATGTTTATTTGTAATTACCTTGAATTTATTCTCGTAGTTCTCGAATGCTTCCATCAGCATGCATGTAGCTTCCATGGAGCGCTCGAGCCTGCCATCCATCCCATTAAAGCGATACATACTGCCAGATACATCAACAAGAAGACGCAACCTCTTGGGTTTCTGCTGCGGGCTTCCAAGCTGTGCAGAATAAAACAATATAGGGGACATAGGTGTCATGCAAATGTCTGCACTAATGCTGCATCATGAAAAAAAGTGCAAAAGTTTGATTGACAATGGAATTAAAAAAAAAATTAAATTAACTACACACCGATTTTAAATTGCACACATATTTATTGTTAGCGGTATTACACAATTCAATTCATACTGATAGCACTGTCTTAACAAGTATGTAAGATGCTTAAGGGGGTATTCCAACCAAATTGATTAGCTTTAAACATGTAGACAAAGATAAAGACTATTACCAAATACACTGCTGTTTTGATTATGCATCATGCAGTTCTTAAGTCCTGCTTGTTTACTTAAGTTTCTCTAGTTTCCGACCACCTCTCTCTGCTCTAGCAGTGGTCAGGATGATGACATCACTCTCTGCTATGTCTTAGCAGCAGAAAAGCTTGTTTATCTGTGACACAGACAAACCTTAATCCTATAGAGCTCTGTAGCCTTCTGCCCTGCTTTTAGAACCCCTCCATCACCAATGTCTCTCTAACAGGTTCAGCTAGGAATAATAGAGCTAAAATGTCAATCATTGCTGTAGAGCCGCCCACAACCTAATCAGGAAGTGGGAGCCTAAAGCTGGCTGTGAAGAGCAGGTACTGTGAAACAACTGGATGGGAAAACCCATTAAGCAACAGACACTGCAATTGATAGGTGACATTAATTAAATGTGGTCCATACTTCTGTGGTGACCTAGTTTGTTATGTAAAGGGAACCTGCCAAGTGATTTATGGTACCCTATCTGAGAGCAAGATATGATAGAGGGATACAAGCTGGTATATTAAAAGATGACTAATAGTTCTCAGTGCTGGAGCATGGCTAGCCAGATAAGTATAGTCTGAATTCGTCCTGGATACAGATTTAAGTTCATGACTAAATAATGCATAATTTCTGAAGTATCTATACCATGCCATACAATACCGTGTTTTTCCAAAAATAATCCACAGCCTGATTTTCACAGATTCTTGGAGCAGGCACTGAATATAAGCCCTACTCCAAAAATAAACCCTAGTTAGTCAAGGCCTCCTGGTGTCCGCCTCCTGGGCAGTGCTGTTCCTGTGTCCCGCCCACCCCAATAAACAGCCTATTAGACTGGAGACTTTGTGGAAACCTCCTGTGTTTTCAGGCTTAAAGGGGTTGTCTCACTACAATGATTGGGTTTTAATTAAAAGATCTTTAAAAAACAAACAGCTTTGCAATACATGTTCATTACAAATGTCCTACTGATTTTGAGTTATCCCTGGTAGTAGGACTGCATCAGCTTCTCAAATCACTATAGCAGCCGACCTGTTGATTTTTATCCCACTGCCTGCCAGTCCTGGTGACTCATCTGCTTTTGAATACAGGTCAGAGCACAGAGCCCCTCCTGCACAGTATGCTTCTGTAGGGAAGGGAGGGGGAGGGCTTCTGTGTCTGTGTGGATTAACCCTGTGTGTGCCTTCTCCCTCCTGCTCTCTACATAGATTGAGGAGAGTAGAGGTGAGGTTGATCTGTGGTCAGTAGGATGTGACAGCAGTGAAGTGTGTTACTATAATCATGATGTGTCTGTGGAGCTTTGACTATACTAAGAGAACAGATCAGGGGGGCATGTGAACGGTTCATATCCCTCCCTGCTCTGCTGTATTAGTGACACATCGTGATTATAGTAACACACTTCACAGCTGCCCTGTGTCTGTTCTTGCTTAAGATGTCCATGGAGATTTGTATGCTAAGCAGGGGGTAGAGGACCACCCGCATCCCCCCTTCGCTGCTATTAGCATACACAGCTTCACAGACCTCTCCACACTCATAGATCAGCCCTCTCCCTGCTGTCTCCTGACTCTGTGGAGCTGACAGTGCAGCTGATCCAGCAGTGAGCAGCCTGCAGCAGACCTAGGCAGGCACACACAGGGTTAACCCTGACAGCAAACCCCCTTGCCTTCCCCCTGCTGTATAGAAGTTACTGCAGTTGGAGGGGGAGAGCTGTCTGTGTGCTGGAGGGAAGGGGGAGGAGAAGAGGCAGACAAGAAGCATGCCCCTGAATTCAAAAATCCTTTGCTGCCAGAAACATTGAAGTAGGCTGAAAGCCTGTAATGAGACAACTCCTTTAAGGACCTGGGATGATGCCACAGTCACATGACTCGCAGGTCCTTCAACCCAGGCCAGAGTGCTATGTGTAAGTGAAAATTCAATGTATACACACAAATACATAGACACTCAAATTTATACAATCACACAAACAATCCCTTATCTTAAAGTGTGGTACTGTAGAGAAAAATCACATGCAGTAGCAGTGACCCTTCAGGACCATTATATTCCAAAAAATTACTGTACTCAGTGGAGCTCAAATATAGGGCTGTAGCAAAATCAAGCAAAGATAACAATAACTGCAATCTAGATTTGGCAGATTAAATTTACTGGATTTGGAATTTTTGGAATTGTTGTGCAGTTTGTGTCAAAAAAAGGTGCAAATCCCATCAAAACAAGGCCACACCAGGCCAGAGATCATGCAACTGGTGATTTATTTACTTATTTCACGGTTGTTCAGGATGAAAACCTTCACAAACAAACATGATTGATAAGTTGTCCAGAAACTGTCCATCTTAAATCTCGGGTGAGTATGTTTATGCATCACAGCTATATATATATTGCCCTTTTTTAATGCAGTACTACCTGAGAGCCCATAGATCATGAGCATCCAATATTTACTATCAGCCTTGTCCTTTGTGCATATGAATCTCTCCAGATTATCTTATTCTTTTGATGATATTACACATTGTAGATGCTGGTACAGGCAATCCCCGACTTACAACGTCCTGATTTACATCTGTCCCCTAGTTACAAATGAAGACTTATGGGGCATACTGGCACTTGTAGTTCCATGTTTCACAGTAAATAGTAACTGTGGATCTACAAGTTTCAGTATGTCACAGACTTGAAAATGAGGTGAAATCTTCTAAACAGGGGCACAGACAACAAATCAAATATAATAATCCTTCCAAACATAAAAAGAAAACTTTTTTGCTGGCGTTACGTTTAATAAATGTACCTGTTCCGACTTACATAAAAATTCAGCTTAAGAACAAACCTACAGTCCCTATCCCATTCGTAACCTGGGAACTGTCTGTATAATTAACATTTTTTGCAAATTTACATTTTTCAAAAATTGTTTGAAAGCTTTAAGTGGCAGTTTTCCATAGATTGAGGGACCTCTGACCATCTTTGCTTCTGAGGCACTCTGCCTTTCTAACAAGCTCCGTTTATGCACAGTCATGTAGCTTCCATGAAAATTGACCCTCCAGCTGTTTTTCATTAGTAAGTCTTTAGTTAATTGTTTCCCAAATTTCTTAGATGGATTGCTGCCATCAATTCCTAAACAAGTTTATTTTTGTAATGAAATAGAAAAATGTCTAATTTTCCACTCTAATATGTGTGTTATGTTCTGTTGTGAATAACGTGCGACTATAACAGATTTCGAAATCATTGCATTTTTGTTTTATATACATTTTACACGGCGTCCCAACTTTTTGAGAACTAGGGTTGAAAATAACACTTGGTTCTTTCATATGAAGTTGTTAAAAATGATTTTGAAATAATTTTGTTTTATATCATTAAAGTATTAACATCACAAAATGTCCTATGGAAATGACTACTGTTACAGTCTTGGCACTAACTTTCTGTCTGACCAATATAATTAGTCAGACATGATTCAGGCTTCATGATAGCCGCACCCAGAAGAGAACACTGGCAAGAAAGATATTGGTAGGCTACTTACTTCAGGCTCAAGCTCTCCACGTCTTTTGTAAATTGCCTTCTCTCCTGTCAAACCATCAATGATTTTGGTGTCATCCAGCTCCCCCATTGCTTGATGCTTAAGCCATTGCCTTTCTTTACCTTTTGCCTTTAAAAAAGCATATGACATGAAGAATTATAAATACTGCAATATAATTTACTATACTAAGACTTAATATTATACAAGGCATCATGACCTGGCGAAATGCAACACTATTGTTAGACAAAGTTTGGCTATCATAACTTTTGCTATTTCACATTTAAAATATTGTTGATTATATATATTACGTATAGTGCTTCCAAAAACACCTTCTCAGAGCTTGTCTGCAAACTTCATTTAGTACTTCTCTCACCATTAGCTAACGGTTTAAAAAAGAAACTTAATATCACCTAATATATGTATATGTCTGACTATGAGTATAAAATGTAAACACACTAATATATAATGATTAAATAGATACATTATTTAGTAAAGAAATCATAACACTGAACTACAATACATGGTCTAATGTTGAATTGCCTTTATCAGAGATGGGGCATCAATTGTTGCATACTTTCCCATTCAAGAGAAAAGTCATATACTAAAATTTTCGCAACCCAAGGATAATTTATTAATCTCATATATTCCATGCACTTTTCTTTCCTTCTAGACCATAACAGGGTTTTCTCAGCACACCGAGTCACAAGCAACTTTTCATCCTCAGTCTCCTCAGGCTGTGGGTGGTTCCGTAGCAGTGATTAGCATATTAAGCTTCTCTATAACTAACTGAGACATTACAAATAGATAAGTGCAGGAGATGTCATCTTCAGTAAACACAGCTACAAGCTCTCTGAGGAGTGAAAACAATTGTTTATCTGTAAACAAAAGCTAATCTTGTTAGAGATCATTGGTCTGCTCTGACCATGGTGACCACTTCCTGTTCTCTGTCTAATCAGGAAGGATGATTAAGGTTGCAACCAGAGAAACCTGTGTGCATTCAGCACAGATAAAATCTCTCTTAACTCATGACCAAGGTAAAATCAATTCAATGCATTTAGAAAAAGTCTTCAATTACCTGTCCCTATTGAAAGCTAAACTTTTAGCGAGAAAACCTCTTTAAGGCGACCATGCACCTTAGATAGCTATTAAATGGGTGTTCCCATTTCAGACATTTAAAGCAATGTGTATTGATCCTAGCAGGTGGTAGGGATAATGTAATATCAAAACCAACACTTTTTGTCTTGTGGCAACTAACTCAATTATGTAAAATATAACTTTTAATCTATAGCCAATTCTTTAAAACCACAATTGCTGTGCCCTGTTATAGAATCGGTTATATCTATTAAACATGTAGTGCAGAACTCTACTCCAGTTTAAACTCACTATTTAGCATTGAACACATTGCTTACATGCATTACATTGCTTGTAAAACCATCCCCTCGATGCTTCACCATGTACTGGTGGCTTCAGGTGTACTGGGGCACCAGTACATGGCAAAACATATTGGGGTCATTTATAGAGTTTTACTAGCAATATGCATGTGCTCAATTCTAAACAGTCTAAACTGTAGTAGTCTCCTGCACTTCATGTTTAATAGCTCAGGTGAATAGGAGAATAGATATAATCTTTTGCTACAACAAGGCACAGCAATTGTGGTTTTAATGAGTTGGCTACCCATCTCAGACATTTATGGCATATCAATAGGAGATGTACAGAGCCCTAAAATTAATTGTGCCTTAAAATAAATAATAATAAATAATAACATGCCATAAATGCCTGAAAGTTGCTGATCACATCTCTGGGACCAACACCTGTCTTAAGAATGGGCCCCCCAAAGTATTTGTGCAAGAAGGAGAGTTGTCCAAGCTTGTGTAGTACTGACCACTCTGTTCAGTGGGAGCTTAGAAGGGTGAAAGATCTCTCATTCAGGAGAGCCACCAATAAATTGGTCAGTGTGAGGATTTACTCGCCTATTAGACCTCACTGACTGTTTTGCATAAAGCAAAGGCTTATGGGAAAAGAGCTGAGGAACTCCACAGCGCACTCTATTGGATGTAGTTATCCTCAATTCACAATGAAGCTCGCAGGAGCTTTGCAAGGTGAAAAGGATTTGAGCCAAACCAGTTAAGTTCAGATGCAGACAGCTGTTTCGGGGTTTTTGCCCCTCGTCAGTGAAGCGTAGAACTTACTGGTTTGGCTGGGTGAGGCGCGAAAGTGGCTTAGAAGGGGGAAAGATCTCTCCTTGAGGAGAGCCACCAATAAATTGGTTGGTGTGAGGATTTACTCGCCTATCAGACCTCACTGACTGTGGGAGTTTAGACAGCAGACGAGTGGTGTAATCAGCTGTACTTGGAACTCTTTCTAAAATGGACAGAACGTGACGTGACATACAAACGCGACCAGTTCTTTGGGAATCCCATTCTCAAGATAGGTGTGACCCACAACTATCAGACAACTATCTTACTTTTCACACAAATATTTAAAAATATTCAGAATCCATAAAAATCACGCAGGAATAAAGTAAAGACATGTGACATATGCTGGTTCTATTTTATTAACCATACCAATTTTTTTTTTTTTGTTAAAAAAGCTTTCCTTCTTGCACAGATGAGGTTCGAAATGTGTGAATATCAGATTGGCAAACAATATTTATTCTACTGTCTCTTAGCTTCTTTGCTCCTTCTTTACATTTACTTTTAACAATAGCATGTTACATTCCCGCAGAGCTTTACAAATAAATGAATGCATGTACTTCCTATGGAACGCATACTCTTTTTGTTAGATGTCTTGCTTATCAACTGGTGTGCTGGCTCCCAAAGTATGAGTAGTTCTTTCATAGCTCACTGGCAGGCTGCCTTTTCACAGACACGATACAATCTCACTAGAGTTAGCATCTTCATGCTGCTGGCCAGTTCTGAGCTGAACAAATTAGTACTTGAAAAGCATGTCTTGGAAGTGACATCATGCAATGCTGGATATGAACCGCTCATGTGCACCCCTCACAAAGAGGTGCTGAAGTGCTTTGAAGGCAGTGAGCACTCATGAAAAGAGCTGAACTCTTCTTGTAAATGAGTCGGTATCTCAGTAAATGGAAGTTCTCATTATAGCAGGAGCAGGTTAAAATATAGTCCATCTTATTAGTTATTTATGATGGAAAGAAAAGGGACCTGCAAAACTGCCAGTAATGTGGAACCAATATAAAATACTGCATAAATCCTCCTCCATTGAATAGAAATAATATATTTAGGAATGGTCCTGTAGAGAAAATATGTATACTAACATATCAACATCAAGATTTCTATATTACTACCAAGGGAAAATAGGCTACTACCACTTTAACATCTGCTTCCTATTTTCTAATCACATATAAGGGACTCCGCTAATTAATTTTATGGCTAAATTAATCAAGAATAAGGGTAAATTGACACACTGTATTTCCGTGACCCGCACATATGAGACTCTGAAAACATATCCTAACAATGCCATCAAAGTCTATGGTGGGAACACCCCTTTAATTTCAAATAAAAGCAGATAATCAAACCTTTTCACTTGGATGTAGGTTAAAAGAAGTTCATACTGCGAAGGTGGCTAAAGGCTACATACATAATCTCTTTATTACCATGCTGAGGATCTTATGCCCATATATGCGCCATGAAAGCTGGCCATACATATTATATAGCTGTTGGTTAAACACCTATATTGACCTACAGCTATCACTCCCGCTTTCCCCTATATGCACGCATGCTTGGCTTGACCCAGAACACATGTTTTCTGCAAGGGGAAGGGAGTAGTAATCTGCTGACTGACTGGTGGCAGCTTATCTCTGAGCGAAATCCTACTACCCAATGCTTCTCTTCCCCAACATCATCTGTCAAGGAAGATATAAGAAGCCACCAAGGATGTAACTAGAGAAGCCTGGGCCCCATAGCAAATTTTTGAATCCACGAACATTTACTGATGTCCGTTAATTACAGTCATGCAGTTACTAGATAATACATATCACCATCATACTGCTACCAAACAAATCCCACTATACCAAAACCAACAATACCAGTAACACTACTTCATAAGGACATGAATATACCACAAGAACATGACCACAAATAACCACCACATAGTGACTTAATAATACCCCTACACTATTACAGAACAAAGATCAGTTTGCAAAGACCAATATTACTGCCATAAAGTGGCCACATTGTGCTAGTTACCAGTGTATATAAGCATTCTGCAGACATGTAAGTGATTACAATGCAGTTACATCTTGTGACTCACAGGTCACTTTCCCTTTTCTTCTGCATCCAGTTCAGGACTGCATGATGACTTCTCCCGGCCACCACTCGTCCCTACAGATTTGAACACAAATATCTTAGAATCCTCACTTTTCGAGCATCTCCCTCACTGTCCCCCGCCTCTATACAAACTTCCCATGGGTGGGAGAATGGGTTCAAGCCATAGCTTAGAGGCACAGTCTCCTACAGGGGTGGGAAGGAACAGAAGACTAACCCCCTGGATACTCCATCTATGGCCTGTACCCCCTCAGATTCATACAACCTGGTAGGTAGGCCCCAGGTAGCTAGGTAGACCACCATTAGATAGATTGGTGGGCCCTAAGTATGTTTCAAGGCCCTAGGGAGGTAGGTTGGTAGGCTCTAAGTAGGTAGGCAGCAGTTAGGCCCCAGGTAGGTAAGCAGTAGAGAGGCCCCAGGTAGGTATGTAGGCCATAGCTAGTTAGATAGGTCCTAGTTAGGCAGGTAAGCTACAGGTAGGTGGGAAGATTGGCCTTAGGTATGCAGTAGTTAGGCTCAAGGTAAGTAGGCAGGTCTGTAGATAGGTCCCAGGTAGCTAGGTAGGCCCTAGGTATCTAGGTAGGTAGGCAGGTAGGCTGTAGGTTGGCCAAAGGTAGCTAGGTGGGCCCCAGATAGCTAGGTAGGCTATAAGTAGGCACCACATAGGTAGGTAGGTGGGCAGGCTCCTTGTAGGGGCTTTAGCTGGGCCCCTGTTAGGTAGGCAGGTTATCGGTGGGCTTCTGGTAGGTAGACTAGGCCCCATTAGTTAAAAAAAAAAATTAAAAAAAATGATTCACCTACCTTTAACCACGGTCCCCCCACACGAGGGGCAGGTCAGCTTCTCCATGTGAAGCCATGCATAGGAAGCGCGATAATAGGACTTCATTGCGCCACCCACTAGGGGCCGTTGACTGGTAGGCTTAAGGCCTAAGGCCCTATGCCTACCAGAATGAATAGCGGAGCCGAGCGCTGGCACCGCAGTCAGTGCCTCTGAATGCTTGGAACAGATGGCCTGGGCATTCTGAGGCAGGATGCACTGGGACCTCTGTGGCGGCAGGCCTCGTAGCAGCCGCTACGGCTGCTCTGGAAGTAGTTCCGCCCCTGGAAGCCACCATATGTATTATATGGTCACTCCCCTGATCCAGATGGTATTTAAGTTATATTAGTTCCCCCCTATTCATGTCTCTGGTAGTACTGACATATGTCCATCCAGTTCAGCCTATTTTGCTGAAGTGTTAGTGTTGATCCAGAGGAAGGCAAAACCCCCCCATGAGGTAGAAGCCAATTGTCCTCATTTTAGGTAAAAAATTCCATCCTGGTATCAGAATAAATCCCTGGATCATCGATCCTACTCTAGAATCCTAACTTCTTATATTACGCTCCAGAAATGCACCCAAACCCTTTTTGAACTCTGTTATTGAATTCACCATGACAATTTTTTCTAGCAGAGTTCCACAGTCTCACTGCTCTAACAGTTAAGAATCCCTTTGGCTATGTTTGGCTATATTCGGAACTGCCATAGAAAAGAATAGGGAGAACTGTGCAAGCAAAGATATGTTCCCGTTCTCTGAGGTTGGCTCATAGCAAGCTGAAAGCGGGCCTCAGAAAGGGATTATGCTTTGTGGCAAAACCCTTTTAAGTAGCATTAGCTTGTACCTAGAAAGCTATTTTGCTTGCTGGTATTAAATCATATTTGTTCCCGATGTCATGATTTTTGATGAAGATGCTTTTACTGTAACACTACTGTCACCACCCTATGAATGCACACACAGTTCTGGTGTCATCTGTCTGCACTGTACTATGTAACAATACAAAGTTAATTGTGGTATGGTTTAAATGTTACAGATGTAGCTTTACAAAAATCAGATGAAAGAAATGGGACAAACTGTGATATGGAAGATCAGCTCACACAATAATTGCAGAAAGTAAATGAGCTTAGAATAATTAGTGGGACAATCATGTAAACAGTCTTTAGTGTAATTGGCACTGGCAGTTGCTTTGTGTGCTTTTGGATATTGCATGTTAATATACCATTTTCTTTTTTAATTGGTAAAGTGAAATGGGCACCTGACAGAAATAAAAAGTATGATCAAAGCCATAAAAATATTTTCTGGGCTAAGGCCCGGTTTACATGGTAGAAAATGAGAAAAATAATTGCTATATAATTTAAACCACTACTACAGTAGTTCTCCCCAAAAAATTACCTGCCATCTAAGTCACAATTATTAAAACAAAATAATACAAAAAATAGATGTTCTGTTCATATTGTTTATTGTGCACATTGAGAAAACATTCACAGTGAAGGGAGAAAAACTGAACCTTTACATTTCATAACTGTTAGGCTAGGTCTACACAACTTTCTCATTACGCTAACAGAAAATAAGTTTGCAGGTGGGAAACTCATTTTCAAGGAAGATAATGTATCTTCTATCATCTCAATGTCATGACCAGAAAACAGTCCAGATCGCAGTCTAGGTTAAAATTTGAAGTTAAAATAACAAAAAAAAAGGGTCTATGACAGTATTCCAACCTCCAAAGCTGATCCTTCAACCACTCTTCAACAAAGTTGGAACCAAACTGATGTAGAATATTGTTTATTATAAGTAAAATCCATGCCTCAAAGAAATCAGGAGTCATGGAAGCTGAGGAGCAACAAAGTACAATTTGGGATTTTTTTGTTTATGATTCTATATTTTTTTTATTAGAACAATAAAACATACGCTGTTAATTAAAATAATTTATTTTCATTTGTTTGAAGTGTGCTTCATAAAGCCAGAATGCTCTGCTATGAAATAAACACTTTTTTGTGCCATCTTTTGTGATTTGTGCATGTAATACAAAGTGGAATAGCTGTAACTGTGGTGATTCTATAATTTTTTCCTGAGGTTGTATGAGGTCACCCTCGGCATGCCTGGCTTAATAGAATGCTGTGCTGTACTGTGAAGTAGTTGCTTTTATCACAGCCTGTTTAACACTTTATATAATACAGGCATCTGTCTAAAGTGCATATTTCTTTTGAAATTTTTAACACATTTTGGCAAATAATTGCTGAAAGATTCTGATGTCCTCTTGGTAAATACTTAGTCACTGCACAAAAGCTCAAAACGACCTAAAACTTAACCTTTAATTAAATTTTCATATAAAAAGATATTTATCTCATATTTGTGAAAGAAGATCAATGTCCATAAAGCTCTCCACAACACTGCCCCCCCTACATCTCCTCCCTCGTCTCTGTCTACCACCCGACCCTCTCTCTCCGCTCTGCTGCTGCTATCAGGTTATACTCATCAATCATCCCCAACCCTCCCATGCCCGTCTCAAGATTTCACACGTGCGGCACCAATTCTGGAATATGCTACCGCAGGCGATCAGGCACACATCACAACCCTCACAGTTTTAGAGGGCCCTGAGAACACATCTTCCTCAGTTTGGCCTACAAGATCCCTAATGCTATCACACACATCTGTCACTCCCTACACTGGGGCACTCACAGGCACTTATCTGTATATAGATGTACTGTCAGGGTGGCAGGTTCATCCATTTTTCATGTAAACCACACCCTATTTATGAAACATGGCTGGACCATTGTAAACTTGACACTTCTTACCGTATGTTTCACCCACACACCCTAATAGATTGTAAGCTCTCACGAGCAGGGCCCTCACACCTTGTGTCTCATCTGTAAGTACTTTTAATGTGTAATGTCTGTACGTTTACCCTTGAATTTGTAAAGTGCTGCAGAATATGTTGGCGCTATATAAATAAAGATTATTATTATGTCCATAAAATCCACAGTACATCTCTCCCATGAAACATAAGCAAATGCTTTTTCTAAGGCAACAGATGATATATACAAATCAGGATAAAGATATGCAAAAAAAAAAAAGAACCAATGTCTCATGGGAGAGATGGACTGTGGATTTTAGGACATTGATCTTCTTTCACATATATGAGATATTTATCTTTGTATATGAAAATTAAATTAAAGGTTAAGTTTTAGGTCGCTTTGAGCTTTTGGGCAGTGACTGGGTTGAGTAGCGATTTATTAGAAGAAAAAATTACTTGCAGTGAATTGTTATTCCTCTTGGTAAATATATTACATCAGAGAATGGATCAGGAAGTGTGTTATGTATTTTATTACACATTCTTTTGATACACATATAGCAGAAATATGACTACATGCAATATTCAATATCCCGGGCAATTTCCTTTCCGCATTACCATGCTCATGTTAGTTAGACCCATCTCAAAGAGCAAATTACCTGTAGACTATCCAGGATAACCCGGAGGGATTGAACTTCTCTTCGCACAGCTCCTGAGAAACGTTCATATGTAGCAGCATCATATTCACTCATTCGAATTTCCTTCAGCCTATAAGCAATACAATTTTGTACATAGAAAATAGTATATTAAATAAACAAAAATTAACTACAACCAAGAAACTAAATATAAATGAAGAGTAAATTGCTAGTTTAATATATTTACTTCCAGCAAACTGAAGACAGTTTACACATCTGTTATGTATTTAAAGTTAAAGGGATTTTCTCACTATAAAGATTAGCTTTCAACATGAAGGAGCAGTTAAATGAAGACTTTTTCTAAATACATTGGTTAATAAATTTTACTTTAGTCATGAGATAAGAGACATTTTATGTGCTGTGAGTGCACACAGGTTTCTATGGTTACCTGGTTTCCTGACTATAACTCTGTTACCTGATTACAGCAGAGAGCTTAGAGCAAGGAGTGATTTCACCCCATAGCAGGATTGAGCTCAAGAGCATACTATTTATCTCTAACAAGATTGCAGATAATCCATTGTTTACAGTACTCACAATACATGTACCTAGTGTTTACTGAAGAAATATCTCCTGCACTAGAAGCTGAATATGCTAATCACTGCTATTGAACCATCCACAGCCTGAGGAGACAGAGTAAGGCTATGTTCACATGGCGTAATTACGCCGAGTGCTTTGGAGTCTTGGGGGGGTGGCAGCCTGCCGGCCCCATAGACTGTCATTACTCGCGGCGGGTAAGCGCCCCAAATAAGTGACATGTCACTTATCTCCCAGGCGTAAAAATACGATCTTTTTGAACCCCCGGAAAAGAGGGGGCGAAATTCCATAGTTCTCTAAAAAAAACTATGGTTTACCATAATTTAAACCCGACCCTTCTCGCTTGTACTAGGGCCCCAAAACGAGTAAAAACCCGCCCCAAAATTGCTCGTTGAACATACCCTAAGGGGAAAACGGCTTGTGATCACCCTTTGGGTGAAAACCCCCTTGAGAAAACCCCCACAGCTGTATTCTTCTAAAACAGTGCCATACCTGTCCATGGGTTGTGTCTGGTACTATAGATTAGCTCAAATAAAGTAAAGGGAGCTGAGCTGCAATACCACACTAAAGAACCCGCCGTTTTTTTTTAAAATTTTTGGGTGAATCCCGCAGAAAAGGTGGAGGGGAGGGGGGACTGCCGCTATAAACAGTTGTTTTACAAGCAAACATAAGATTATGAGGAGAGGTGAAGAGCAGATTTCCTGGGACACACAAAAACTTATTTTTATCAATTCTAATAATTATATTAGACGAGATACAGTTGGAAGAAAAATAAGTGAACCCCTTGGGATACCTGGATATCTGCATTAATTATTTAAAAACTGTGGCCCTGATTGCTGCCTAATTTCCCCACCCTAGACAAACACAACCTAACAAAACTAATAACACAAAAAACAGTTTTACAGCTATCTTTAAAAAATGGGGCACTTTTGAAAAAAAAAAACAGTGCGGGGAAAAAAATTTAAAAGTGAACCCCAAGTTAATGTTTTCTCCAAGAAAAATAAACCTCCTGGGGGCCCCCAAGAATCAAGCTACTGGGGGCCCCAAAAATAAAACATACTAGGGGGGCCCAAAAATCAACACTACTGGGGGGGCCCCAAAAATCAACATACTGGTGAGCCCCAAAAAAATCAACACTAGGGGTGGGCCCCAAATATCAACCCCAAACTGGGGGGACCCCCAAAGAGCAACCCCCACTGGTGGGCCCCAAATATCAACCCCACTGGAAACCCCCAGGCTTTTTCAGTTCGAACGGCTGTTTTGGAATTGGAATGTTTTCAGACAATGGGTGATGTACCCCCCAAACTCCCCAAAAACATAAAAAGAAAAATCAACTATAAAAAAAATTTGGAAAAAAAAAAATTTGTACCCAAATCAGAGACTCGCCCTTTAAAACTCAAATAAGATCAGTTTTTTCTCAGCCCCAACCCTTTAAAGGAGTTGTCTCCCTTCAGATTTTTTCAGAGAATGCTTTGAATGAAATCCCACTTTTCCCATTTCCCGGGTTTCAGACTGCTCTTTTTGCATACAGCTCCTTGTTTGTACATTCCTTGCCATGTTTGGCTTTCAGATGCAAATTAAAGATCAGATTAGCTTCTAAAAACTCCTAACGGGGCTTCTTATCTACCCCCAAAAAAAAAGCCCAAAATTACAGTTTTTTTTAATTTTACATAAACCCAACCCTTTTTTATTTGGGGAGCAGCACGGGCACTGCTGCTACCTGTTTTGATGAAAACACTCACTGTTATTCATTGAAAAAAACACCCAGGGGGAGAATTTTTTTTCAGGCCCAAGTTACGGGGGGAATTTGAAATAGCCGGGGAAAGGGTAAAAATTCATTTTTTACCCCTTGGGGAAAAAAACAAAGGAACAAAGAAATTTTTTTTTGGGAAAAATGTCTTTTTTTTTGTTTTCCCCTAAAATTTTGGGAAAGTATTCTTTGTAGCGGGGGACAACCCCTTTAAGACCCCCCCAAAAGGGCCCAAAATTTTCGGGAAATCCCCTTTCAGTTTTCCCACGGGTGATTAAATTAAATTGTCATTGCTTTCTGCACAGGTGATGTAATTTTTGTCGGGCTTTCCCTGTGGGGATCCTAAAAACATGACCTGTTGGGGGTTTTGGGAGGACTGGAGTTGAGAAACCCTGCCCCTAGGGGAAAACAGGTAAAGGGGACAGTTCTTTTTTGTATGGGTTTAAATTTTTAAAAACCTAAAGTTACCTTGCTTTAAAAGCTTTCTCAGCCATTTCTCTAGCTGCTCTCTTTACTTCTTCAGGCACAGCATCTTTTTCAGCTTGTGACACCTGGTAGACTTTGTGTCCTGCATCCAGACGATATGGACCTCCCTTTCCACCCAATCCTGCAGTGTCTCTGCCACCTGGGGAATGACAATGATTTTAACCGTTATGATTATGGTTATCTTACCTCTTACTTCATAGAAGATTGCAAGTATTCACAACCACCTAAGCTACTGGGCAAGGGCCCTATATAACAATAATAATTTCCTTTTTTATGGTATATATCTCTGATAAGCTCAAATAAACACTGAATAGCATGTCGTAGAAGAAATTGTTTCCTTTTATTAGTTACATACACAGTCCAGTCACATTATTATGACCACTTCCTTCTATCAATGTCAGCAGTGAATAGACCATAAAGGAAGTCATACGTCCTGAGCTGGCTTGGTAGGTATGTAAGGTGTGTGATAGGCTGTCTCCACACATATCCACAATTGCTGCCACAGGTAAAAGGGGTGATGTAACAGAGTTGCAAAAAGGGAGAATTACTGGCTTTTGGGCCAAGGGTGGCAGTAATTCTGGAACTACGCAAGTTGTGAACTGTTCGTATGTTGCTTTGGTAAAAGAGTATCATGAGTGGATAGATGGCATCATTGTGAATAAGTATTGTTGGAATTGCAGATCATCATGTACCATTGATGTAAAAGGTGAAAAGCCTCTCCAAAGGTGTGCAAGGGCAGAATGACATACTACAATGGAAAAGTGCACAACCAAAATGAACCAGAGTGCTAACAAACATGTCTCTAAGACAGTTTAGCGAAACCCTACTGAGTATGGGGCTCAAAAGCAGAGAAGTGATCTCTGCACCACTGCTTACGAAGTTGCATCGGCAAAAAAGGCTTCAATTTTCACGGCAATATCGTAATTGGACCTCCAGTGATTAGCAAAGGGTTGCTTCTCTGATAAGTCCCATTTCCGCTTCAGAGCACAACCACCATGCAACCATTGCCAGAAGAACAGAACTGGTGGGGGCAGTGTTATCGTATGGAGAATGTTTTTGGGCCATTCTCTGAGCACACTCAACCATGTGAAAGACACCTTCAACCGATTTGGTATGAATCCATTCCTGCAGATCATGTACACCCATATATGCTGAATGTCTTCCCTAGCGGCGGATGATATCTTCCAGCAAGACAATGTCACACAGCTAGAAATGTCCAACATTTGTTGGAAGAGTATGACCAAGACTTCCAAGTACTAGCATGGCCCCCACAGGGCCCTAATGCAACCTTTATTAAAGAGCCCTCAACTATGATATGCCATTTATAATACTGGTGCTCTTTTATGTCACAGTGGGGCTTTTAGGTTCCCAGTAGTGAATGCTACCTCTGCACCCCCTACACCTACACCCATGCTGGCCACCTAAAACCTCAGACCCTAACCCAACTCAGCATCTGTGAGAACACCTTGATTGTTGTGTTTGTATTGTGAATCCTCCCCACACACACAGCAGCTGTGGGATGCACTGGAGTCAGCATAGCTGCAGGTACCTGTGACAACCTACCAGGAAAATATTGAGCCTGTTTAGCTGTTATCCATAGTGCACACAGCAGTTACTTTGGATATTCACTACTGGTCATAATAATGTGACTCTACAGTGTAAAACAGCACTAGTTCAGGTAATGTCAAACACTCAATCCTTCATTATGTAATGACATATTATTAGTTTCTGCCTTCTTCTACCCTGTTTCCCCAAAAATAAGACAGTATTTAAAAATTAATTTTTGTTTTCCCCTAAAGAGGGGGTTGGGGGATTTAAGGAATTTTTTTTTTTTAAAGGGGGGCCCCCCCTTATGAACAAAAAATCACTTTTTATTGCTCAACAAAACATCCCCCTTTTAAATTGTTTATACTGTGGGTGTTTTCATCACAAACATCGAAAACCACCAAACTCTAAAATTTGCTTTAAAAAAATTTGCACGGGCCTTTTTTTTCCGGGGTCTGTTTTTTTTTGGGGGAAAAAAAAAAACAGGGTAGGGTGCCCGGGAAAATTTTTTTAGTTTTTACATTAAGATGTATCCTTTCTTTGTTCCAAAACCCAAACAACAAATGTTAAAAACCACAGGCAGGTTTATCCTACATGGCATATACATGTATGAAAAGAAATAGTGTCTTCTACAGAGCATAGTAAATGATTGACATCCATGTGTAGTCCAAAACCCTTTTATCCCAACCTTTAGGGGTAGGCAAACAGGAGAAATAAATGAAGTAAATGAACCCTTTTTGCCCTTACTTTGTTTTTTAAACAATTTAAACCCACTATACAAAAGCAATGTCAACACAACTTTGGGGAAAATTCCCTGGGTAAGACTGTTTTGGGTTCTCTACAAAAGTTCACTTGGGTTGCCCTTTAATTTTATGGTTATATTGGAATGCTGAAAAACCCTTCAGATCTAGTGGACTGATTCCACTTTTACGACCTGGGGGCCCAGGGGCAGATGGTTTAGACAAGTTCTACAGGAGGACCACAAAGCCTTTGAAGCTTTCTACCACTTCCATTTATAAAGAGTAAAGATTGTTGCCCTTGTCACCTTCAGGGGGAAAAAGGGGTGGGGAAAAATTTTTTTACATCCAATTTAACTGGGGCGTCAGTGGTTTTTTAATCTGACACCCCGGGGGGTTTGGGTATTTACCAATTTTTATTTTTAATTTTTTCCGGTTTAAACCCAACTTTCCCAAGTGTTTTTAAGGGAAAAATTTCCATCTCAGACTTTTAAATGAAATTTTGGGATATATACGTCAAATGTCGGATAGGTCGGGTCCCATCTTTCAAGAACAAGCCCTTGAAACTCCCCATTCAAAATAAAAGAAATTTAATGTGTGCACAGTTGTTCCCTTTTTTTACTTCAAGGGGGACCCCCTGAAAACCAGCGCGGGCCAACTTCAATTAAAAATGAATGGGAGATTAATTGCACATACAGACCCATTTTTCATTATGAAATTGGGAAAGTTTTCGGGGGGCCATTCCCCCGAGGAAAGGTGCAGGTCCCAGACTTTTTTAACCCTAGCAAATTTCGTTTGCCCATGAATATTGCTGGGGGTTAAACCCTTTTTTAAAAAATGATACTATACACACCAATATAATCCTCCACTCTGGACCTCCTCACCAGAGTAATACAAACACAACACCACTGCACCGGGGTTTATCAGTTTAAATTTGGCAAAAATTTGCTGGGCCCCCGTGATCGCTACTGGGGTGATGTAGTGGGAATGGGCCATATGGTTGCACCCAAAGAAAAGAAAACGGGTTGGGGAGGATGGGAGCAGTGATACTGGAAGCAGTGGGGGTTTAAACTGATAAGTACAATTTAATATGTTTTATTATTTTAATTTATTATTTATTATAGCAGAACTGCAAGCTCTTGTCATATTTTTAAATAACTTGGAAAACCTCTTTAAATAAAATAAAATGTAAAAAGACCTGATAGAAGGTGTGCTGTACTCGAATGGCATCATCATTCCTTCTTTCCTACCGGTAGTAAAGTAAAAATGTTGCTAATTGCTGCTTGGAATCTGACAGTAAATTGAAATCGTCACATGCTGCCCTAACCTGGGTTTAACCCCCCGTAAACCAACCCCTCCCCCAAATTTGCATTAAAAGAGCCCGTCCTCACTGAGTAAAATGCTTTAAATGTCAAAGGAGGGGAGAACACATGAAATGTTTAATGTCCAATTAAACTATAAAATGTAGAAAAAAGATTTTTCTTTACAATTGGAATTTTTTTGAAGATCAACATTGTGTTATGGCTTTATTTAATCAAGAGGGAACCAATTTTCACATTATGTATCCTTAGACAAATGTCAATTGATGATTGCCCGTATGTCCTCTCAAACTGATAACTACAATGGGCCCGGGAAAAAGGAAAAACCCCAAACACCCCCTTTTAAAAAAGTTGTGCAAAAAAAAGGGAAAGGGGTAAAAAACCCTTGCCAATAAAAATTTAAAATAATAAAAAACCCCAATCGGGTAATTTAAAGCCAAAACCCTTCTCCCAACAGTTTACCCCCAAAATTTTAAAACAAAACCTTTATTTGACTTAACCTAGTTATTAAAATATATATAGTACACAATAAATCACTTTAAAAAATATGTACTAAATACTTTGCAATATAGTTGCCGACCAGCTAAATTAATAATAATGCACACAGGTGTGTAAAAATTCAGTTTAGCATTTTTAATTGGGGACCAAACCCCCAACTCACAATTTGGAGGCCAAAATGTCCTTGTATGGATTCCTAATGTTGTTCTCCGGATATAGTAGGGGCAGATAGTTGATTGAATACCAATAATGGCAAAAATAACAATAAACCAATAATTTTTTCTAAAACTCCCCCCCTGCCCTTTTCAGCAGGGTAATCGCCCCGAAAGGAGGGGCCCCCCCTTTAAAGGGGCCCCACCCCTTTGGAGGGAAACCCAATCTCAAATGAAGGGAAAAACCAAATAAAAAAAAAAGGGGCCAAAAGGTTATTGCTTAAACCCAAATTTTAAAAAGGGGGAATCCTGACCATTTCCCCCCTTCCTTAAAGAAAAAGAAGAAACGGTTGGTCAGGGGACAAATATACTTCCAAGGTTTAGTCCAAAATGGTATCGGGGTACGTTAGATAAGTTTTCCCCCTTTAAAAAGGGGACCAAATGATTGTTAAGATAAAACTCTCATTGAAAACCGAAAGTAAAGGATAAAAAGGAAAGGTGAATATTAAAATATACTAGACTGACCAATGCCAGAACCCACACCTTGATTCTAAAAGGCTGGACTCATTTAGAAATTACAGGGGAACATCTAATGGTACAAAACCATTCCTTTGATAATCAATGCTTCTAATAGCCCACCTATGTTTTTATAACCAGGGAACTTAATCCCTTCTCTAGTCTCAAGCGCTGTAAATTCCTATCTTAAGAAATCACCACATTTTATACTAGTTCAAATTATGGATATTTCAAACTCATGCTTGGTATGCCTAGGAAGGTGAAAGTATGCTCTAGAATCTGCTGGTCCTATTATCCGATTAGGAGTTATGGCATAGGCTAAAATTATGTCCAGCATATAATGTTTTCCTCAGCAGAGTTTTTCACTGAACTAATTTACGAACGTCTTCTATCTTTTATTTCCTTTTAATGCCTAACCTTTTTTAGCCCTGTACTCTCATATATTAAATCTCAAATTAATATAATTTGTTCCTTGCTGCTCCATACTTAACAACGACCTCAAAGACAAAAACTACAGCTTAATCCCTTGAACATGGTGGCTGCAAAAAGGTCAGAGTGGATGTGTGGACAGGTTTTGAATCTGCTTACCTCCTTTTTGCCCAACATGAAAAGTTTACAGTGGTCCCTTACACCACAATGACCTCAGGATATAATATTTTCAATTTACAATGGTCTTTCCTAACACATTGTATGTTGAGCATGGTTTCAATACACCATTTCCCGGGTACTGATCCAGTCAATTATGAACATTTCACTTGTAAAACCTCTGTATTAGTGAAGTGCATGCAGTATTTGGCGGTCTAGTACCGCCTCTATGCAGTCTAGTGTGGTACTACATGTTCCGTACTGCTCTTTACGGCTACTTTGGGCACCAAGTGAGAATGGCCTCATTTTCTTTATTTGTGGTACATTGTGAATAAAGTACATAATCCATAGAAGCTCCTGTCCTCAAACCAGTAAGTGATTACCAGCTTCCAGCAGCTGTATCTGACATAGGTATGGACTTGCTGCATCTGTACAAATCGTCTGTGTATCTTTATTTGTTCTTCATTTCCCATTAAGTTGGGTGACATTTTGGGGCCTCGGAACCTATGTTCAGTTTCCCATAAAGTTATGGTTTAATCATACAATGATTTCAAGATACAATGGTGGTCCCAGAACCAAATAACCAATTGTATGTTGAGGGACCACTGTATTTATGAGTCGGTGTGAAAAACGGATTAATCCTTAGGGTATGTTCAGAGAGGTGTTTTAGAAGTACGCCAGCACGTACTTCTAAAAGACTCTGTGCCGGCTCCCATAGACACTCACTTTCCCCAGCACGTAAGCGCCAGGAAGAAGTGACATGTCAATTCTTTCCCCCGACGCATATTTTATGCCAGAGAAAATGGAAATGAGAGCTAGGAATGACCATATTTGCGGGGCGTAATTCTGGCGTATTGCAGCACAATTACACACTGAAATACACCCTGCAAATACGCCATGTGAGCATGATACACAATACAAAATTCATAATCTTATTAATAATAATAATAACAACAAAGAATGTAATATAAAATTAAGTCTTCTATGGCATCGCTACTATGCTGGTATAAGATCTTTCACCCTGTTATTCACTATCCACAGAAGTACTGTATGATTGAGACAGAGGAAACACAATGTTGTTGGATGTACAGTGCGGAAAATAAGCAAGCTTTCCCACGTACAAAGAATGGAGAGGTCTGTAATTTTTATCGTAGATACACTTCAACTGTGAGAGAGAATCTAAACAAAATTCCAACCCCACCGTATGATTTTGAAATAATTAATTTGCATTTTATTGCATGAAATAAGTATTTGATACCTTAGAAAAAAAACACTTAATATTTGGTACAGAAATCTTTGTTTGCAATTACAGAGGTCAGACGTTTCCTGCAGTTCTTGACCAAGTTTGCACACACTGCAGCAAGGATTTTGGTTCACTCTTCCATACAGATCTTCTCGGTTTCGGGGCTGTCACTGGGCTACATCGAGTTTCAGCTACCTAAAAAGATTTTTGATTGGGTTCAGGCCTGAAGACTGGCTAGGCCACTCCAGGATCTTGACTGTGTGTTTCGGGTCATTGCATTGCTGGAGGACCCAGCCATGACCCATCTTCAATGCTCTTACTGAGGGAAGGAGGTTGTTGGCCAAAATCTCACGATACATGGCCCCATCCATCTAACCTTCAAAACGATTAAGTCATCCTGCCCCGTTTCCAGAAAAGCACCCCCAAAGTATGATGTTTCCACCCTCATGATTCATGGTTGGGATGGTGTTCTTTTGGTTATACTCATCCTTCTTCCTCCAAACAAGCTGAGTGAAGTTGATACCATAAAGTTCTATTTTGGTCTCATCTAACCACATGACATTCTCCCATTCCTCCTATGGATCATCCAGATATTCACTGGCGAAATTCAAATGGGCCTGGACATGTGATAGCGTGAGCAGGGGGACTCTACGTGCCCTGCAGGATTTTTATCCATCATAGCTTAGTGTGTTACTAATAGTAATGGTCGCCTTGTCTTTCTTCCATTATCTAATAATTGCGCCAACAGTTGTTGCCTTCTCACCAAGCTGCTTGCCTATTGTCTTTTATCCCATCCCATGTCTGAACTATCTACAATTTTGTCCCTGGTGACCTCAGACAGCGCTTTGGTCTTGGCCATGGTGGAGAGGTTGGAGTGTGATTGATTTGTGGACAGGTGTCTTTTATACAGGTAATGAGTTCAAACAGGTGCAATTAATACAGCTAATGAGTGCAGAGTAGAAGGGCTTCTTAAAGAAAAACTAACATGTCTGTGAGAGACAGAATTTTTGCTAGTTGGTAGATTCTGCACTTATTTCATGCAATAAAATGCAAATTTGTATGATTCTCTGGATTTGTTTTTAGATTCTCTCTCTCACAGTTTAAGTGTACATATGATAAAAATTACAGACCTACCCATTCTTTGTAGGTGGGAAAACTTGCAAAATCGCCAGTGTATAAAATACTTATTTTCTCCATTGTATATAATTTTATAATAGATATGACCCTCGGATATTTCTTTTATGAGTTTCTATGAAGACTTTCTCAATACAAAATTAAACAAAAGGGAATTCTAGATGATGTGGTGACAAACAGAGGAACTTGTGGTTGCAGTCATTACAGTTTCAAAAAGTTTTATAGAGAACTTTTATTAATAAGTTAAGGGACGGTAAGGGAAACGGGGGAAGGATGGGTGTGATGAAAACAAGGGAGTGGTGGGTCATCCAAGATGCAGCAGTTTGATTACAGATATCATATCTAATGACAATGAGATATTGAAAGACTATAACATCCAAAACAACTAAAAAAACAAGACAAACAAGAGAAATTATTATAAGGTTTAACAACTTTCTAATAAAATGACCTTTAAAAAAGGGAGGTGATAGGGAGGATAAACAAAAGGAAGGGAGGAATAGGGTCAAGGAAGGTATGAAGTAGGGCTTGCAAATCAGCAAAGCATTTTAAGAGTTTATATGGTAGAATTTAGGTAGATAACATAGCAATAAGTCATTTATGTAATGAGGGGTTACCTGTTACCATTTGTTTCAGGTACCAGGTTGTCTTTCAGAAGCATGTTTGTAGGGTTTACTACTCGTAAAGCAAGTTTGTAGCTTTTGATACTCTAATTCTTGGTAGTAGGGTAGTAAAGGACTACCACAATGAGTAGAAGTCTGGACAGTGGAGCTGCTGTGAATATAGAGTTTTTAGACGTTGCCAAGGCGTTTGCCGCTGTCTATTGGCTAAAATTAAAGTCTAGTGGGTTAGAAATATCAGTGGGTAACTGGATTAAAAACTGGCTATCGGTTAAGAGTGGTAGTAAATGATTCCTACAATGAATGATCCTCGGTGTACCCCAAGCCTCGGTACTGGGTCCCCTTTTATTCAGTGTATTTATTAATGATATAGCGTAGGGGAGTAATAGCACGGTTTCTATTTTTGCAGGAGACACTAAGCTGTGGATATGTGGATAAATGTAAAGTTCTGAGTACTAACAATCTCCAGGCATCATATGTCCTAGGGGGTGAAAAACTGGGAGAAATCGCTTGTTGAGAAGGATCTAGGCGAACCTGTAGATCATATATTACAGAACAGCATGCAGTGTCAATCAACAGCCTCTAAGGCCAGCCCGGATATTAGTGTGTATAAAAAGGGGCATGGACTCGCGGGACAGGGAAGTAATATTACCGCTATATAAAGCAATGGTGCAACCTCATTTGGAATATGTTCAGTTTTGGGCTTCAGTTTATAGAAAGGATGTAATGGAGCTGGGGAAAGTGCAAATATGAGCAGCCAAACTAATAAGGGTAATGAAGCATCTTAGTTACCAGGAGGGGTTAAAAGAATTAAACTTATTTAGTCTTGAGAAAAGACGGCTACAGGGAGACATGATTCATTTATATTTTTATAAGTATGTAAATGGCCCCTACAAAAAGCTATTTCATGTAAAAGGAGAAAAGCCTTCTTCACCATGAGAACTGCGAATCTGTGTAATAGCCTGCCTGAGGAGTTGGTCACGACAAGAACAGTTGAGGGTTTCAAAAAAGGCTTAAATAACTACCGTACTTACTACTACATAATATTAATATTTATGTAGCCATATAAAAACATCTAGATCCAGTCTGATGGCAATTTTGGGAGCAGAAATAAAATATTTCTTTAGGACAGATTAGTTCTTGCCATTTAGGTTCCAAATCTTCATCAGTAGGGGAAACAAAGTTTAAATTTTTTTATTCCCCTCCCTTCAACCACATCTTTCCCCACCCTTGGTTGAACTTGATGGACAGATGTCTTTTTTTCAACCGTACTATGTAACTCCACAAATCTATCCTGAATATATGGAATAGTTCTTGTAAGATATCGTAAGGATGGTGGTTATGGAGAGAGCCATTACTACAAGATGGATTTACAGCCTAAAGTGCGAGTATCTAAATATCTAATATGGCCAGGAGGATGTTTATGGTATGTAATTACATGGGTAAGGGCAAAAGATTCATTTATATTCCAGATACACTTTAAGAATGAGCATCCCTAAAATCCATGAAAGAGAACTGTGATTAGGTCTGATTATTTACGGCAGGTGGTAGATGAGCATCTGACTATTAGGTAATATTGCATTGGTAAGATTTAGGCCCCCTATATTCCTATATTTCAGTTGGTGACTTATGGGAGACATTGTGACACTTTATGTAAGCTATCCATGATATCTTTAACCCCTTCAGGACCCGGGGGTTTTTTTTGTGACACGTTCGTTTTTCCCTCCTCGCCTTCTGAAAGCCATAACTTTTTATTTTTCCACCTATATAGACACATGAGGGCTTTTATTTTGCGGGATAAGATGTACTTTGTAATGGTGTTATTCACTATACTATAGAATATACTGGGAAACCGCAAAAAAATTCCAAGTGGGACAAATTGTGAAAAAAAACGTATTTTCGCCATATTTCAAGGTGATTTGCTTTTACGGCGTTCAATCTTCGGTAAATATAATGTGTTATCTGTATTCTACAGGTTGTTATGCATCCGGCAATACCAAACATGTCTGGTTTCCGTTATGTTTTGGTACCGTAAAAAAATTCCAAACATTTTCTATTTTTGACATTTGCGCCGCGGCGCCAGTTTGTGCGACCAATAACTTTTTTGTACTAACACCTACGGACGTCAGTGAGGGTGCATTTTTTCCGGGCTGAAGTGTACTTTTTATCGCTAGTAGTTTGGAATGCATGCGACTTTTTTGATCATTTTTATTCTATTTTTTGAGTGACGTAAAATGACCAAAAAACGCAATTTTGGAATTTGCGTTTGGAATTTTTTTTACTTCTACGGTGTTCAGTGTACGGGATAAATGATGTTATATTTTTATAGATCGGAATTTTTCGGACGCGGCGATACCAAATATGTGTAACTTTTTATATATTTTAATGATTTTATTTGTAAAATGGGGAAAGGGGGGTGATTTGAACTTTTAATACTTTTTTAAAACTTCTTTTTCTGTACTTTAAAACTATTAATTTTTTTTAACTGTAACATTTAGTCCCCCTATGGTGCTTGACCACTAGGGGCGCAATTTGGGTTTAATACAAGCTAATGCATGCATAGGCAATGCATTAGGGTGTACAAAGTTGGCGGTTTCCCCACTTCCTGTCTGCGGACGGAAGTGGGGCAAACCGGCCAGGGTAAGTGACGGGAGCCTTCACAATGCTCCCCACCACTATGCCCAGTCGTCGGATCGGCGCAGCTATGCCGATGACCGTACCGATCGGTGCGCGGCACCGATCAGCGTTCATTCAGACGCCACGGCCATCTTTGCCGCGGTGTCTGCTGGGTACAACAGCGCCAGCGGGCGGAGCCACCTGCCGGCGCTGTTACTGCCGGGTGTTAGCGGCGATTTGTCGCTAACACCCGCCGGCTGTACGGGGGGGTCGCGGAGCGATCCCCCTGCAAAGCCCCTTAGCGGCCCTGGGACATACTCATATGCCCAGGGTCGTGAAGGGGTTAATTGATACGTTTGAGAATTGTTGTAGCCAAGTCAATACACTGTTGAAGAGCTGATGTAGTCAATGGGAAATCTAAAGAATATATAACTTAGTGATGCTTTACGAGTAATATCGTTTGTCTTTATCAGTAGATTGACCACTAGGTCCTGAGTGTGGGTGTTAAAGGGTGCATGATTTTCCACACACAGCAAAAAATTGCATAAAGGGGAAAGGTGTTTGTGACAGGAGTGCAACTTTTTTCCTGAAATTTAGTGAACATGAGTGGCCTGAATAAATCTATTGTTAGTGGGTATATTATGTGTTTCACTCACCTCCATCCCATTGAGTAAATGTCAGTGCTGGCTTCTGTTTTAGAACAGAGGCATACCCTAAAATAGTAACAATATTGAGGTATGGATGCAAGTCTAGGCTTTAATCATTGCAGAACAGCCACAATAATAGCTGCAGAAAAAAGGGTTAAGATGTATTTCATCTGTGAGGTGTTTCTTCGAAGGATAAGAAGAAATATGGCTTGGCACATTCGGGTGTCTATTGAAGAGTTACTGTATTAACAGGTGTTATGGATTCAATCATCAAAACATTTGCATGTGGGCTGCTAATTATAGTTATGTATATGCAGAAAAATATTGCACGTATGATTGAAGGGCTATCCTTAAACATTTTTTCAGATATTTTTCCATATTACCATATGATCTCCAGGTTTGAGGTAGACAGGTTTGAGGTAGTGATTGGAACAAGTTAAAGAATTTGGGAAAACCTATCAATTTTAAAAGTCTATCCCTGCCAGAAAATGCAAAAGTAAAGGACTGTCAGGCACCAAGTAATTGTTGTATGTGACTGACATTAGCACTGACATTTTTGGCATACCATTTATGCGAGATTTCAGGGAGAATAACTCCTAGATATTTAAAGGGAATCTTTCGCCAATTTTTTTTTTAACTAATTAAAACAAGATACTGACACACATTCTTTTCTTCTTAGCCTTTTTTATTGTAGATTTTTTAACTCTGTTTTATTCATAGGATTATGGGGACAGACATCTTGCCTGAGCTGCTTTAAACAGCATTTAGAGAGATGCTATACAGCAGCTTCATGTACATAGGATTCTGTGACCAGGAGGGGTCCCATTGACTTCTATTAGAGAGTTTTCGAGACATGCTATGTGACATGGGAATAAGTCAGTGTGCAGAAAGAGAGAGGGGGAGAAGGAGTGATGGGTCTAGTGTTATCTATACACATTGGTGTCACCTTTCAGTGTAACCCTGCTTGTATTAATTATACAGATATACAAGGCATTAGGAAGGAGCTGAAAGCTCACTGCGCCTCTAGGTTAAACAAATCCTCAATTACTTCTGATTACTGAATCTTTGAAGACAAAAAGGATAATTTCAGCCAATATTGCCATCTACATACGCGTTCGGGGTTTTGCCCCTTGTAGTACAGCGATATGGCTGACGTGAGGCAATGATGGGTATGGAGGGAACACTCCCTTATGGAGAGCACAAGTTAAGGTGTAGTGTTTTGTTTTGGTTAGCCCCACTCAGCATCTGCATACACAGCATTAGGAAAGGAGCTCCCCACTTATACAGAATAGGAAGTGTCAGACAATTATTAGGCCTAGTGGCGAAAATGAAAACTGCAAAATTTCAGGATTTTTAAAAAATATTTTAGTGACATGAAAGAGTTTGAAAAAACAGAAACAAAAATTCTTTAAAAAATGTGTTTAATAGAAAAATAGAAGTTAAACAATAAGTCATTTCCTAAAAACATATTCCCTTTAATATATGAGCGTGACCACAAGAGGGGTATATCATTGGGTTACAATTGTAGGCAGGATTCCTTCAGTGCATCTGGTCTAAGTTTATAGTAAGTCCAAATTGGGGATCACAGTTATATGTGCTGAGGTTGGATGAAGTGTTATTGTGGGTTTGGCAAAAAATAACAGCACATCATCAGTGAATAGTGAAAGAAAGCCATATTTCACCATTAGTATTGACCTTGCATGTGTATGTCTATTTTTTGTTTAGCACTGGTTCTAATGACAGGTTTAAGAAGAATGGGAATTAGGGGCCTGGCTGTTTAACACAACATTGAAATGATCAAAGTGTGTATTGAGCTCATTTATAGTTAAAATGGTTTGTGCATTAATTTGTAGAAAGTTAATATAGGCGTGTTCAAAGCTTTGTAAAGTAACACTTGTGTTGAGGAAATCCAGGAGACCTTATCAAATGCTTTCTCAGCATCTAAGCAAAGAAGCATCATTTGTGGGGCTAATCATAATACTCATAACATATTAATATTGTCTACATATAGCAGCTTATGCACAGGCCTTAGTATGGGTAGAATACAATGGTTAATGTTTGCATGAGTCCATTGGTTGGGAGCGAACGGTCTGTTTATCTTGAGATAGATTAGGGAGCTTTGCCGGGTCTAAAAATTCCCAGTTTTTTTTAGGGAAACATCGCAGGGCGGTGTATCATGTCTTATAAACATATATGTGGCTGCCCTTTATCTATAGGTCTTTCTTGACAGTTGCGCCTGCATTGTGTCCATTGTTGATTTGGTGTGTCTGCATCCTAGTCCTTGGTCAGTATACAACACAGTTTGTCTCCTCCACCTATGCTCTATTCAAAGGGAACTATACTTTTCTTCTCATTTCCTAAGTACCAGGTTTCTAATAGCAAGAGACCTTCTTTGTGAAATTTGGTTTTGACCCATCTTGGTTCATGACTGCTTGTCTTGTCTGCTGCATTGCCTTGACCTTTGGCTAGTATACAATTGCAACTCAATTCCTCCTCCTCCATTCAATCATCACCTGTTGTTAATGGAGACAGCACAAAGGGCAGCGACATGGCAGTCAGCTACTGCAAAGACCAGATTACTGTATAGGGGCTGAAGGGTGAACACCAGGAGCTCCACTTATTGGTGTAGTAAATTGCTAATTCCATGCACAATCAAGGGATATACCATCACCCTATGGTAGGCCTTGCAACAGGACTCTTGTTATATGACTGAGGGGTTCCTATTAGATTATCACAATTTCAAAATTCTGTGGGTAGTTTAGAAGGTTCAGGGACTTAAAGGGTTTTTGCCATGATGTAATGTTGATGTGGGATCCTCCAAAATGGGTATTTAATCACTTTTCTAAATATATGTCATTAAAAAAATTGAAGCCTGTGAGAGCTACAGCATTGCTCAGTCCCCCTTAGTTCCCTGACAGTTTACATTAGACACAACCGGGACACTGACGGGAGCAGATCTGGCCGCGCTTGCGTATTTGCACTTCTTATCTGAAGACAGGGAACATGAACAAGCTTTGGAGGGACTGGGGAGAAAAGTGCAGTGTATTAGGCTGTCTGCTGTATAGAGAATCCACTGGTTGTAATGTAATTATTTGAGTGAACATTGCAGATGCTCCATGCTTCCTCGTTTTCTGCTCACCCCCCTGACTTAGCATGCTGAGTTTATCTTCTCTCCTGAGCAGATAAGAGGTAAGGAACTCACTTCTCGACAAAACCCCTTTAAGAAAGCAGTTCTTAATTCATCTTATTTTAGATGAATCATTGGACTAATAATTGTTTTTGACCTAAGAGAAAAGTGTTAAGTTTCTTGGTTTCAATATAATGTATTTTCATTTCTGGGTAGATGTGGAAATGTGTTGACCATGTGCTTCAGTGAGGGCTTTGCATAAGGATCCATATGATGATCCAATGATATGCCTGTGAACATTTCTGGGGTGAGACATACGCTTCACGTGTACGTTCATAATGGCCTTAGATGTCCTTCAAGAGACAAGTGTTACCCATGTGTATCAAATTATCATCTACATATTACTATCTACATAATTTGGGAAAATGCATTATTTATGGATGTATGAAGAGCCTCTGAATGTCTGTCAAACAGTGGAAGAAATGGGATACTTCTTGAGCCACTACCGTGTCTGAAGTTTTGTTTGTGTGTGCTGGGTTAGATAGGGCATTTAAAAAATATAAGTCAGAGGGCTCGGCATCAGCCTTTGAAAATTACAGAGAGCTTAATAAAATCTGTAAAAAAGTGATAAAAGCAGCCAAAACTCAAAATGAAAGGCAAGTGGCCAAGGACAGCAAGTCTAACCCCAAAAAATTCTTTAAGCATATAAATGCCAAAAAACCGAAATCAGAGCAAGTAGGACGCATAAAAGCCTGTGATGGGGAGCTGGTCACTGGTGACCAAGAGAAGGCAGAGGTACTAAATAGGTTCTTCAGCTCAGTATATACTATCAATGAGATAGTAGTTGATGGGGGTGGGCGAAGTGCAGATGTAGGTTGTGCCAGTACTGTTAATACATCATCTGCTATAATTAATTGGCTCAGTGTAGAAAAAGTCAAAGCCAAGTTAATTAAACTGAATGTGAACAAGGTTCCAGGCCCTGATGGCATTCACGCAAGAATTCTTAAAGAGCTCAGCTCGGTTATCGGTGTGCCCCTGTACATGATATTTAGAGATTCCCTGGTGACTGATATAGTACCAGGAGACTGGCGCAAGGCAAATGTAGTTTCCATCTTCAAAAAAGGTTCCAAGTCTTGCCCAGGTAATTATAGACCAGTAAATTTAACATCTGTTGTGGGAAAATGTTTGAAGGGCTCATAAGGGACTATATACAGGAGTATGTTGACAAACACAATATTATTAGTGATTACCAGCATGGATTTACTAAGGACAGAAGCTGTCAGACCAACCTGATTTCTTTTTATGAAGAGGTGAGTAGAAGTCTGGATAGAGGGGCAGCTGTGGATATTGTGTTTTTAGACTTTGCAAAGGCATTTGACACTGTCCCACATAAGCGTTTGTTGGGTAAATTAGAATCCATTGGGTTAGAGATAACAGTGTCTAATTGGATCAAAAACTGGCTGCTGGATCGTACTCCAGAGAGTGGTGGTAAATGAATCCTACTCTGAGTGGTCCCCGGTTGTGAGTGGTGTGCTGCAGGGCTCAGTATTGGGTCCTCTCTTATTTAATGTATTTATTAACGATATAGTGGAAGGGATCAATAGCACGGTTTCGATTTTTGCAGATGACACCAAGCTATGCAGGGTAGTGCAATCTATGGAAGATGCTCATAAATTGCAAGCAGACATGGACACACTGAGTGCTTGGGCATCCACTTGGCAAATGGAGTTCAATGTGGATAAATGTAAGGTTCTGCATCTGGGTAGAAATAATATACAGGCATCATATGTCCTAGGGGGAGAAAAACTTGGAGAATCGCTTGTTGAGAAAGATCTGGGCGTTCTTGTAGATCATAGACTACAAAACAGCATGCAATGTCAATCAGCTGCCTCTAGGGCAAGTAAGATATTGGCGTGTATTAAAAGAGGCATGCATTCGGGGGACAAGAATGTCATTCTACCGCTGTACAAAGCATTGGTGCGAACTCACTTAGAATATGCTGCTCAGTTCTGGGCCCCATTTTATAGAAGAGATGTAATGCAGCTAAGGGAGTACAAAGACGAGCAACAAAACTTATAAGGGGAATGGAGCATCTTAGTTATGAGGAGAGGTTAGTAGAATTGAACTTATTTAGTCTTGAGAAAAGACGGCTTCGGGGGGACATGATTAATTTATATAAATATATAAATGGTCCCTACAAAAAGTATGGGGAAATATTATTTCTAGTGAAGCCCCCTCAACAGACAAGGGGACATTCCCTTCGACTAGAGAAAAAAGGATTCAATCTCCAAAGGATAAGAGCGTTCTTCACTGTAAGAACTGTGAATCTGTGGAATAGTCTGCCTGAGGAGCTGGGCACAGCAGGAACTGTAGAGAGTTTCAAGAAAGGCTTAGATACCTACCTGGAACTAAAGAATATTAATGCGTACATAGCTATGAAAAATTCTGGATCCTGGCTGGTGGCGGCTCTGGGGTCAGAGATATGGTCTCCACTGGAGCAGATTGGTTCTTGCCTTGTGGGTTTCAGGGCATTCACCAGTGGTGAGGCTGGGCTTGAAGTCCGTGTCTCTCTCCCTCACCCACATTTTCCCCACCCTTGGTTGAACTCGATGGACATGTGTCTTCTTTCAACCGTACTAACTATGTAACTATGATGGTTGACAGTAGTACAATGAGGACTCTGAGGTAGAAAAAGAGGGCCACAGTTTCTCGTTTTTGCACCCTGTTCATGGTTTTGGTTGGGATACAATAAAAATGCATTCCGACTGATAATATGGCAGGATTGCAACAGGGCCATAGACTTCTTTAAGGCAAACATAGTCTTAATGGGACTACATTTGCCCTATTTAGCAAATGTATACCATCAGACACGTATATCATCAGACCATGTGTGTTATCAGATACGTGGTCTACCAATACGAGATGTCACATGGTTAGACATGTTCAACATTGGTTAGAAGAGTATGACTTTCAAATACTACCCTGGCACCTTAATTTCTCACCAAACTGAGCACCTGCAGACCTAGATTTTCATGTTCACTCTATGGATCCTCCAGCAGCCACGTGATTCAGTCAGCATGGCTCCAGATACTGGTGACTACCTACAAGAACCTTACTGAGACACTCCCAGCCTGTCTAGCTGCTGTTTGTGCTGTACATGTCAGTTACTTTAGATTTTAGCTGGTGACTCGAGTGTACATAAGGGTTACATTTGTCCAACATTAATCATGAACATTAGTAAGATGTTGTTTTGGCTAGTTTGCTAGTTAAGGAATTCTGTGGCTGGCTCTGATGTATCATGATCATTTGACCTTTATAAATAAATGCTTATTACATACATGATGTAATGCTCATTGGCTGGAGCTGCCGACTGCTTAAATTTTCCTTCTTTGACAGTAAAAATAATAGCAAAACATATTTGATAAAACAAAAATAAACATATTCCATTATTAAATTGCAGACTTTTGATGATATGGAATAGACATCGAAGCAGTGTCTTTCCATGTGAAGGAATACATTTCCTTTAACCTTTTAAATTACAGTTAAGAGCTGCCTGAACAATTTCTAATTAAATCTTATGTATTGGAAAACTCTCATGCTGGGGCATATGGGGAAAAAAGTACTCTTTTTCTGCAATGAAATGCCATTTCTGAGCCAATACATTTAAAATCTTTGGAAAAATCTTTGTAGAGTATATTGTGCCAAAAAGATCACAGAAAAACTTTACAAGTGATAGCATTCACAGCTGCTATAGAACCTGTGTACTGTGATACTCCATGTGAGGTTACTCCGATTCCCCTCCCTATTGGATGTGTGAGCCACTAAATGAGCTACCATACTCTACTTCAAGGGTTAGGGAAAGGGGCACATGTAACAAGTGCTGGATGTACTGGTGAAAGAGACTGGATCTGGGAAGGGGGAAACAATTTTCACGTTCAGCATTGTGCAACGTCTTCTCTATGCTCGATACAGATTTAGTACACTGCATTCAGAGGACTAAAATAGCAGTCTAAGGTTATATCTATACAGCAAAGGTTTCCCATTGGAAATTCGGCGGTTTTAGTATTTTAAAACTGAAAATCCAACGAAAAACATCCACATAGACTTTAATACAAAAAAATTACCTATTGTCTACATAGGTATTTTTTTTCTGCTTGTTTTTGGGCACTGGTGATTTTAGGAACTTGTTGTAAAAGCAGACGGAGTCCAGCAGAAAATTTGCTATTGAAGTCTATGTATCCTGTGGACGGTTTCTGGACTTTTTTTTTAGGTGTTTTTGGACGGTTCTGCTGAAAAACTGCCCAGGAGTTTAAATAAGGTATATGAATTTTGCATAGATTAAAAAAACGCTTAAATACCTTCCAAAAAAACAGACCAAAAACCACGCCAAAAACCTCAACAAAAAACCACCCAACAAACTCATCAGAAACACAACTGCTTTGGACAAAAAACTGATAAAATACTCAGGTTCAAAGTGGTTTTTATGTTTTGGTTTTTGATGAGTTTTTTTTGTTCTATGCTGTGTAGACCTAGCCTAAGGGTCCATCTACACGGCAAGAATTTCCAGTGGGAAATTCACTCAGATATTGGATTTTAAAAACCATCAACAACCAACTGTAAACCATCCCCATAGACCTTAATCCGAGATTTAGTCCACACGATTCAGATTTTCTGAGGCTGAATTTTAAAGCTCAATATAAATACAAAGTAGCCATCTTATTTGTCCTCTTTAAAATCAATTTCTTTTATTTATCACCATTTTTTTAAACTGGATCACTTTTTCAATTATAAAGGTTCGATACACACATTATTTAAGAATATGATATTAGCATTAATATAGCTTCAGGGCTTTTAGGAATATATCCTTTTGACACAGCGTGCCTGGCGATCAACCAGAAGAGTCCAGAGACATTCTCAAATGCATATGAGTAGCGAACACTATTGAGGCTGACCCATTCACAGCAGTCGGCAACAAGCCAGTTAGCTCCAATATACAGCGAATACACGCTTTCCGAAGTTCACCTATCACAGGTGTAGATGGCAGTTCATCAGCTCAGCGTCTCCAGTGCCGGGAGCAACAGTATGGCATGCAAATATAGGATGATATATAGTTACCGACAGTTCTTAAGTCAGCAGCCGGTGTCTGTGTCTCTGCTATCGGCATAAGCTTACTCGCTGGTTGCGCAATCTTAGGTAACGCTGTGAAGATACCAGCAGCAGGTAATGACCCGCGGCTTGTAGTCCGTCCAGTTGGACTCTTGTGGTTGATCGCCAGGCACGCTGTGTCAAAAGGATATATTCCTAAAATCCCTGAAGCTATATTAATGCTAATATCATTTTCTTAAATAATGTGTGTATCGAACCTTTATGATTGGAAAGGGATCCAGTTTAAAAAAATGGTGATAAATAAAAGAAGTTGATTTTAAAGAAGACAAATAAGACAGCTACTGTGTATTTATATTGAGCTCAGACCAGGTGGCGTCCTGGACGTGCAGGAGGGGAATCCCTGTGTATTTAGTGCTATCTATTGAAGGTACTGGATTTTAAAGCCACTGTTTAAAAAAAAAAACAAAAAACAAAAAAAAAAAACACAGAGAACATGCACAATATTTCATTGGGAAAATGGCAGAAAATTTACTATTAAAGTCAATGGAATGGCAGGAAAAACCACCAGAAAGCTTTGTGCACGGAAAACTCAATTGTGCTCTATGATGCAAAAACGATTGAAAAACTGAATTCTAAAACCACGTCAAAATCTGCATGAAAAACACCACACAAAAACAAAAACCAAGTTAAAAATCCTTGAGTTCTTGTGTAAAATACTGTTCAAATACTCGTTGGACGATGTGGTTTTAGGATTCAGAATCCGACGAATGTTTTGTCCTTTGTTGTGTGGACCTATTGGCCTATAAATGGTAAAAACAAAATTATACATTTGGATTTTCCACTGATTTATGTTAATCCAGGAAAAGAAAACAACTTTGCAGGTGTTAGCATTATCTGTTAAAAAAATGAAAATTCAAGCAATGACCCGGAGAAATGTTTATCCTTCTGAGGCATCATTGAGGTGAGCGAATTCCAGAAGTGACATCTTACATAATAAAGCTGATCACACACACAGCTACTGCTTCTTAACTATACACCAGTATGCTCCCGCACGATGCAGGTTTACAGGTGTGAAGCCCTGAATTCTGAACACCCAGGATTACGATCATAGATGATGCGAACAGAAGGCAAAAATGCTGCAATTAAGGTTGATGAGAAAACAAATATGATTGAAGGCCAGCATTCCTACAGGAAAGCCATGTACAAAGCAATGTACTAATCACAAGCCTGTATTGGAATTCTTTACCAGCACAGTAAAATATGAATGCCAATTGCAGATAAAAGGGAATACATGCTGCGAGTGTATGTCACAACAACATTTTACCAGGTGTAATATAAGGTTGTTTATACATCTTATTTAGTTGATGAGTGGAGAAAAAAAACACATCAAATCATATAAAAACGAAGGGAGACATGTCAGAAAAGAGGCGCTTCCACGCCAGTTTTAAGGCGCATTAAATGAGTGTATAATGCGCCTGAATAAACATATTTAATGCGCCTAATTTAGGCGTATACCAAAAAAGGCGCATAGCATATCATTGCTAGCATATTTGATGCGCCTACTTTAGGAGCATTCAAAAGGGTCATGCCTGGCGTATAATGCACCCAGTTTTGGTGTACGACAGTTCATTAACATAGAGAATACGGCGTCAACAGTTTTTTGGTGCAAAATACACAAAAAAATAGTGCTTTCCTAATGGGACATGTCGCCCCAAAAAATTAAAGGAGAAAAATATCATGAAATTGACTTTTAGTAACACATTTAAAACAATAAAGAGAGCTGCTTTGACACTTGTCTAACACATAAATCCCGTTTATTGATACATTTTAATATGTAAATGTGGGCATAGAAGAATATTATGGATGCTTAACTATTAAGGAGATATGGCAAAGAATGAGAAGATGCAGTTCTATTAATTTCTGTGAGAATTCTGAACACAGCCGTGCATGTGTGCTTGGGTATATTTGGAACTCCCACAGAAATGAATAGCGGAGAGCTGCTCAAGTGTGGCTATCACCCGATGGTTCTCTGTGGACAACTTGTAGTGAGCAATGATCAACGGGCGGAGACCCAGATGTAAGGAAATTAAAACTCCCCTTTAAAAGGATGTCCCTGATATTATTTAAAAAAAGCATACTTACCTCCCTCCTCATTGCTGCCACCCGCAGTCTACTCCGGTTCTACTGTTGACCTGCTGCAGTCCACTCCAGACCATTGCAGCCACTGAATGGCTACAGCAGTCATTTGCTATGGATGATGTCATTGCTAAGAGCCATTCATGCAATAATATGCTGAGACCCAATAGTATTAAACTCTGTGAAGTTTTCTTTTATTCCATATATTCCATCGCCATACTATTTCAGTTTTACGGCTTAGTTTAAAAGTAGCTACAGCAGTAGCAGTCGTAGTATGTCTCACAAACAAATAAGGGCATAAGTGCAGCGTTCGGTCCGGCTGTCTAAGCTTCTCCTATCTATGGGACGCCGCTAAACGCTCGTTGAAGGTATTTACCTTATTTGTTTGTGAGACATACTACGACTGCTACTGCTGTAGCTACTTTTAAACTAAGCCGTAAAACTGTAATAGTATGGCGATGGAATATATGGAATAAAAGAAAACTTCACAGAGTTTAATACTATTGGGTCTCAGCATATTATTGCATGCATGTTGATGGACTCTAGGGAAATAAGGAGCACTTCCCAATTTTGTGACCCATAAATGTATGTTCTCACTCATTTGTAATAGCGGTAATATCTGAATATTGCTAAGAGCCATTCACTTACAGAGAGTCAATGGCACGTGACTGCAACAGTCTGGAGTCTACAGCAGTTGGAAGTCAACAGAAAAAATGTGGGAGACCGTGGACAAAGGCGGCAATGGAACGGAGGGGAAGTGAATTTTTATTTTTTTCATTTTATTTGTTTATTTGGACACCTGAAGGCAGCCTTAGTATGTTTAATAAAAATAACCCTTTATGTGTAGAAACAGGTCTATATGTATAAGGAAGTATTGTAAGATCCCAGTTGTAGTTGACATTTCAGATTACTGTCAACAAGAAACCCCTTCATATTCAAAGGTACAGTATATACTGACTTATGACTATTTCCATTGCATAGGAAGGGAGTCTGATGAATGAAAACACCCAGACCTGCTTTGCACCAAATGTATGCATTCAATTGGTTCATCAGAGTCTAGCATGTGACAACCTAGTCTTATTCTGCATGTAAGCCATCTGAATACTAACCCCCAGAACAACACAAATAACTGACCTATGTCTGCTGTATGGCTCATCTGATTGTCCATACGCTTCATGCAAAGAATTAGTTGTAGCTTTTCATATTGACACCTAAAATCTGACTATGTTCGAAATTCCCCTCACCAAACATACAAAATGTAGAAAACCCACAAAATAGTAGATAAGCATTTTACAGGTTTAAAAATTTGACCAGATACTAATGTACACGTGGAAATGGGACATATTGGATAATAAAAACATATTGCTAGGTTTAAATACAGTAGATTCAACCTGTATGTTTACTAACCTGTTCCGCCAGCCCATGTATTACCACCAACATGAGGTGTGTTATCTGGATCCAGTTTTCCATGTTTTGGAGAGCTTACGTCCAAACCACTGTCTTTCTGCACTGTGATCTGTAAAAGACAAATGGATTATTTGTCTTAGCAATATATTGTACAAGATGCAAAAGAGACTTTCATCAAACCTAATGTGATGTATTAGGGTCTTACTAGACAAATCTGCAACACGAATACCGCAATTATGATACCACACGTAGATTTAGTCAACTGCAATTTTTATATAAAAGTACAATCTGGAAAGTGCTGCACAGTATGTAGGCACTGTATCAATGGTCTATGCTATATATCAATAAATCAGTGGTCCTTCAAAATACAATGGCCTCAGGATACAATATTTTCAACATACAATGGTCTTTCCTGATACACTGTATGTTGGGTATGGTTTAAAGACTCAATGTCCCAGGCACTGATCCTCCATTATCATGAATATTTTACTTGTTGAACCCCTGTATTAATGAAGTGTTCTGACTGGTGGTCTAGTAGTGTCTCTTTACAGTACAACATTCTGAAAAACACAACCACGAGGCCATACTTACAGCTCAATGGCTGAACTAAAGACCTGAACCCAGTTGGAGGCAACAAAGTCCCCTGTGCTACATGGGAAAGATTTAACACGTCCAAATAACAAATGAGCAAGACCTCACACACCCCTCCACTAGGGAAACAACTGAATGATTAAAAACAAAACAAAACTGCACCTTAAGTAGATATCAGTTCACACTAGTATGCAAAAAGACCCCAGTATAATACATGGGGAAATTGCACCAAAGTAAATATGTCAAAAAGACAACCACTCACACATCTTCTGTATAAGAGGGGGGTGGTTTCTGGTATTATAATTGCATATAGATAAGGCAATTTAAAGGTTCCTCTAGTGGAGGGGTGTGTGAGCTCTTGTTCATTAGTTATCTGCACCTGTTATATCTTTCCTTTGTAGCACAGGGGACTTTGTTGCCTCCTACTGAGTTCAGTCTATAGTCCAGCCATTGAGCTGTAAGCGTGGCCTTGTAATTATGTTTTTGAGCAAATAATGTCCCATTTTTCGGTGCTTTTTCAGTACAATGCTCTGTACTGCTATTTACATGTACCAGGTGAGGGCCCTATTGTCTTCTTTCTGGTAATTGTGTATAAAGTACATGACCCAAAGAAGCTCCTGTCTGCAAAGTAGAAAGTGGCTTTCAGCAGATCTTTCTGAATGTTATATGTAAGGACTTGCTTTATCTGCATTAGTTATTTGTGTAACGGTCTTTAATCTTGATTTTGTTTTATGTTGGTGACATTTTGGAGCCTCGGAAACCAATTACCAGTTTTCCATAGAGTTATGGTTTATACATATAATGGTCGTCTGGGAACCAATTAATATTATATGTTGAGGAATCATTGTACTATTATTTTTAAAGTTTATTTCTAGATATCTGAGCTAACACTAGTCTTGGTATGGGTCTCTGGGCGCGGAATAAAACATTTACTATGTTTGATTTTTAAAACTTTCTTTGCCAGAAATTTTGAGTTGTAGTTATGTAGAAGGTTGACAGCTATAATCACTAGTGAATCCAAAAGAAGGAGGAGACAGTAGTTACTTTTGTCTCTGCTTTGAAAGATGCAGTGTGAAGGGTCCTTGCCCATAGTTGCACAGTGCCTGGTACTGCAAACAGTCTCATTCAAATGGGGCTGTTGAGCAGTGCCAGGCTCATGTATGTTCTGACGTTCAAGCTGGGGTGGAGAAACCATGGAGTGTAACAGTGCTGCAGAGAGCGATGCAGCTTCTTTATTCTGCAAATTGGTGTGGATCCCATGGGTCTGGCCCCAATGACCACACATCGATAACGAAGGATGGGCCAGCATTAGTTTCTGCTGTGTCTGAAAAATTCTTGATTTAGAAATAAAGATTTATTTTCAGACATTGAATACATGTCTTGGTATAAAGAGTGTCAGGGTGAAGGAGTGGCTGATAATAGGAATTTATACTACAAATGGCCGAGCTTATAAGAGTCTATGTAAATGCATTAGACATAAATTAGGAATACAGTGAATTTCTAAGTGTAGGTGTGCTTTAAATGACCGCTATATTCTGACACAAACCTAGTTAAATTAGAAATTTGCAGTTTCTGACTTTCATTATAAGAGACTATGCAAACATAACATAACAATTTAGGAATACAGTGAATTTCTAATTGTATATGTGCTTAAAATGACTGCCACACTCTAACTGATATAAACCTAGTCTAATTAGAAATCTGCAGTATGCATTTAAAATATGGTCTATGACCTCCATTATGTTGAGTTCATACCTTCTTTTCTCACTAAACAATTCTCTTATTTCTCATTTACTTGGGATTAAAATAGACAACCTGTCCTTAATGACACTTCACAGCACGCTTCACCTGACATACACGTGAATGACTGGTCGTCTATATCATCCTGTGAACCAAAAAAAAAGGTCTGCGCTCCCATTTCAATATCTAGAACTACATCTAAACCTCTGCGTCTTTGATCCTAATCCTCCTCATCTGCTCTGTGGACAGATCATGCCCAATCTGAAACCTTCCACGTATGCTGTTTTCTGTAATGTTAAGCACATGTAAACACTGAATTCTAGCTACTGTGCTACAATAGAACATTGTAGAATCAGAAGGTCTAATCATTTACTATTAATAAGATACCTACAACTTCTATGGTAACCTCTCAATGATGGTTTCATACAGGATGAGGGGCAAACTTAAAGGGGTTTTGCCACAAAGTGAGTTGCTTACCTCTTATCTGGCTCAGGAGAAAAAACAAACAAATCACGTGTGCAGTGGTGAGAGGGAGGGGGGTGAGCAGAGAGTGAGAAAGAAGGGAGTGTCTCTCAAAGTTTACTCAAATAATAACATTACAACAGTGGATTGTCTATACAGCCAAAAGCCTTATACACTGTACTTTCTCCACAGTTGAAGGATCCTACGTCAACATTACATCGTGGCAGAACCCCTTTAATGTTTGACACATGTAAAGGTAAGCATGGCTACTCATGTAACTGGGATAGCTCCCAGTGCATACGTCAAATATATTTATAAGCCCTGATTTACCCAATAGAAGCCTTTTTCTTCAGCTGCATGAAAGAGCACAGTCTGCTGCGATACTGTACAGATCCACAAAGAGGAAAGAAAAACATGAATACCAGGCTGGACCTCTTTTACCCAAAAAACTTAATTGCGAAATCATTTTGATTGATATATTCCAAATCACTAGAGAACATTATTAAAACAACTTAAAATAAAAGTTCCTAATACACAATATACCTTTAGTTTACTACTCTGACACTGCAAAAAAGTTGTGTGGCCTGGTAAATGTGATTTATTTTGTGCATATGCAGTTTTTCTTATATGTTGTTTTGAACCCTGAGATATATATATTTAATAATGCCCACTTTCTTTACTTTTTCTATTCTATAACTATAAGGTTATAGGTTATTTAATAGTGCCCACTTTCTATAGTTTTTCTATTCTAGAACTATAAGGTTATTGCAGGGGCATAGCTATAGAGGGTGCATAGATAGAAGTCACCACCGGGCCCTGCAGACTGAGGGGGCCCAAAAGCCCTTCTGCCATATAAGGGGATACCAGCATTGTAAGTGGCACATGGTAGCTGGGGGGCCCATTTTACATTTGGCACTAGGACCCCGAAGATTTAAGTTACACCTCTGGGTTATTGTATTTGAACATGGCAAACTATGTGCAGTCTATGCTGCTTTATAGCTATAGATATCCATTGGAGGTAGAGTCAAAAACAAATAAATGGTATCCAAAGGAGTTAAGCAGTCACTTATCAGTCTTGAATTAAATTTGAAATTTCTGGTGTTTAAAGCAGAAGTGTGACATATCTTAGAAAATACACGTTTTCCTGTGAAGTAACAGTTCTGAAGCATCTTCCCTTATAACTCTGTGTTGGGCTGTTCCTCGGTTATACCTCCGAGAAATGTATCACTGAATGTGTAACCATTACAGTTTTCAGAGGGATGTGGGCCTTCACCTACTGACTATACCAGCACTGGTGGTTGGACAATGTCAGACTGTTCAGGGACACACCTCCAATTGGTAACACCCAGCTGATTACTAGATTGGTAATGGATTCCTAGCAGAATAACGGGGCAGGAACACGCACCATAGAGATTTCATAAAAGATGCTCTAGAGTTATTATTTCAACTGGAACACAGGTATTTACTAAAACAGGCATGTTAGGAATGGCCACAGGTTCTTTTCAAAGCCACGTTAACATGGTTGTGTTTACTGAATAAAGATTTTAGAAGGACTGTTTCAGTGTGCTGATTCATTAATTGTGTTTAATATAATTCGTTAGTATATGTAACTCCACTACAGTGAACATGTGCTGTAATAACACTAGTAGTAATATATAAAAGTAAAAAAAAAATATTGGATGTACTTAAAGGGGTTGTCTCACTACAAGGATTGCTTTTTATGTTAAAGATCTTGCAAAAACAAGTCACTTTGCAATACGTGTCCTTTAACAGTCATCTACCTATTCCTAGATATCCCCCTTTGTATGGGCTACATCAGCTCCTCAGGTCACTATAGCTACAGACCTGTTTGATCTCTCCTGATAGGCAGCCAGCCCTGGTCACTATAGCTACAGACCTGTTTGAACTCTCCTGATAGGCAGCCAGCACTGGTCGCTATAGCTACAGACCTGGTGTCCTCAGCAGCTCGTCACCGCAGGCCAGTTGTAGCCAGTAGAAGCCAGTAAACATGCCCCTGAATTCAAAACTGAAACTGAGAAACAGGACTAATGTAAGATGAATAAATGTATTGAGACAACCCCTTTAACATTGTACTTTGTTCAAGAAACAAACAAATTATTATATAGCAGAAGACTCCTCACACCTTGATATTAGAACTAGTCGCCAAATATCCTAATGAACTCTGCAGTTGCAATGATTACTTACCAAAAGTACCTAAAAGTGGGTCTCTCCTACACAGAAAAAAGTGAACCAAAGGAACAACAGTCAAACACTCTAATTCTTTTAATACTTTTTGAGATAAGAACACATAAAAAAGGTGCAAATCTAAATGCTGTATATACTAAAATGCTAGTTATGTGACATCTGTATGACACCTGAGCTGATAATTCAGCAGTATGGTAAAGAATCTCAAGAGATCTTGAGGATCACAAGCACTTTATATAAGTCAAAAGAATGGGATTTAAGCAATCCTTTCATAGAGCACCTCTACATGCTTCACTACGATACTGAATGTTTTTTTGTTCACGTGACTTTTCACTATGGCCTTGACAACTCCTTGATATTGCAACTGCAGTGACCAACTCTGTCAAAATGGGTGGTTAAACTGGTAGACCAATGAACAATTAAAGGGGTGTTCCGATAGCAGAAAATTCTCGTTAGTCTGTCAGGGCATAATGAAAATTAGAAGAAGAATACTTACCTTGATGCCGCAGTTGTTTCGATGATCCCAACAGTAGCCTTGAACATTCACCATTCACATGATACATGCAGCCAATCACAGACCACAACATTCACATGACCGCTGCGGCCTGTGAATGGCTACACCTGTCACATGAGTGATGAACGTTCAAGGCTACTGCCAGGATCACCAGGACAGTGGTGACGAGGTAAGTATTCTTCTTCCCTTATAATTTTCATCATGCCCTGACAGACTAACAAGCATTTTCTACCTTAGGAAGACCCTTTTGAGGATCACATTTTTTGAAAATTTGAAGATCCAAATGTTAAACTGTGACAAATTGAAGTAGTTGTGTATTTAAACATTGGGATGATTGCTATTGTTGATTACACACCTTGTCAAAGGTCAGTCCCACAGAAAAATAAGGAGTAGACATAGCAGAGAAAGGAAAAGCAATTAAATTCTGTGGCTTGCTTTCAGACCCGGACTGGGACTTCATAGACCCATCACAGGAAATTCTTTTGGAAGTGCCCTTCCTCCCCTTCTCATACAGAACCCATGAATTCCACTTTTACCTGCACTGTAAGTTTTGTTGTTGTCACTGCACACATTTGTCATCGCAATTTCAAATCATCTAATAAAAAATATATCCTAGTGGCAAGTGATGGGTTCTGAAGTCAACTCCATATGGAGCTGGATTGTGCTCGACCTCTACATGCCATTACTGTGTTACAGCCACAGCTCAATGGGTAAACCTCAGGAGGGCTTTACTCAGCTTTACTAAAACTGCTGTATATATTATATATTACAGTTATTGGTGTGTTTATCCTAGTTCCTGTCCATTCACATCAATGAACTTATCTTTACAGATAACTGGAGTAGTACATATTTCTCAGCTCCTGCTCACTTGTGTTAATGCACCTATGCCTATGGCTCCTGTCACTTGTGTCAATGGACGTATCTTGATTGCTGTCACTATTACTGTTATGTATATCTCTATATCTCCTATCACTTGTATTACTGGACATATCTTTACTGCTGTCACTAGTACTGCTATGTATATCTCTATAGCGCTCTTCATTGGATCACTGAACATATCTTTATTGCTGTCACTATTAGGCTGCATGCCCACGGCACTGGACAAATACTGGTCGGTTTATCCGACAGATTCTGTCCGAAAACCGGACAGAAGAATGTGCTTGTAAAATGTTCTGCAGGAGGCCAACGGGCGGAAAAACCGTGCAGTGGGGACTGCTGCACAGGTTTTCCATAAAGCATCATTGCGCTCATTTTCGGCCGGTTTTTCAGATGGTCTGCAAAACCGCAAACCGCCTGAAAAACCGTCCGAAAACTCGTGCCGTGGGGACATGCCCTTACTGTTATGTATATCTCTATAGTTCCTATCACTTGTGTTACTGGACATATCTTTACTGCTGTCACTAGTATTGCTATGTATATCTCTATAGCTCTCTTCATTTGTATCACTGAATATATCTTTACTGCCGTCGTTAGTATTACTATGTCTATCTTAGCTCTTGTCATTTGTATCAATGACCATATCTGTACTGCTGTCACCAGTATTGCTATGTATATCTCAGCTCCTGTCATTTGTATCAATGACCTTATCTTTACTGATGTCACTAGTACTGCTATGTATATCTTAGCTCCTGTCACCTATATCAATATTCCTCTTAGTACTCCTGTCACTTTCACTTATGTGGCTCTCTTAACTTGCATTTATGCACATTCCTGTCCTTGTCGCTTATAATGATATATCTCAACTCCTATTACCTGTCCAGAGCGCATAAATCTGTCTGGGCATCACTGTCAATGAGCTGTTGTGTCATTTGCCCATGTATTTTACTTATTCTGGAACTTGGAGTGCTATAAAACTTTTACCAAGATACTACATAGCGAGATTAAAACTTTAGCCATTTCCTCCATTACTGAAAGGTGTGATCATATGTAAAAATCACAGTACAGTAATATGTTTTCCACGGCACTGTCATATTCAACCAAAGGCTCTATCATTGTACTATATAGCGTATACTATTTACATGCGGCATTAGCTTTTCAGAACCAGGGCCCTAGGTGAACTCTTTTAATGATTACATTACCTGTTATAGCTTTATATTATCCATTTCCTGGAAAACCACATGAAGCTAAAGAATGTTGTCACTGCTTTCTGCAATTAAAAGTATCTTTGGAGAAAGTTTAAGGTGAACACTGTGACCATATAAGCAAATGCATCTTTATCACCTACACACAAATTGTCCTTAGCAGACTACTGAGTGTTCGGAGTTAGTTGACGAGTCTGCTCATTCAGGTTCAGCTGCCACTTCCACTATTCGTAAACCACTCAGCACTTTACCGTCAGCCACTCATGATTTCCCTTTTCAGACCACAATGGATTCTTGGCCACCCACAGAGTTAGCTAAAGATAGTATTAGACAAATGCAGGCGAAAAAACAGAGCAGACAACACCATAACAGCACAATTCATTTTCCGACAGCAGCCATCAAAAGCAAGCATCACATACATTTTATAGAGATTAAGCGGCATTTAGAAAAAATGATTCATCATCTAAGACTAAAGAGCACTTTTAGCTACTGACAATAAGATCTGCTGGACAATTTGGCTTTTGCATCCAGTTACCAATGTTATTACCTATATCCTACTACTTTCTGTAGCGGTATACAATGTCTATAGAGAGTACCAACAGTGCTATAAATTCATATAAAATATTAAAGAAAACTACACTAAAAAGGCAGAAAATGCCTAAGATCCTAATGATCAGTATATGAATTCATTTTCTGACGCTACATTTGAGCACAGGTGAAGAAATCCACTGTTCTGAATAACAGTAACCGTTCTTCACAGCCAGCTTCAGGCTCCCACTTTTTGTTCAGGCTGTGGGTGGTTACTGACATTCCAGCTCTGAGCCTGTTAGAGAGACATTGGTGATGGAGCCTCTTTATTAATTATATTAAAATTGGAGGGCAGAAGGCTACAGATCTCTAAAGAGTTAAAGTCGGTCAGTAAGAAATATAAACAAGCTCCTGTGTTGATGATAAGACACAGCAGGAAGTGACATCATCATGTCAGCCAGGACTGCTAGGGCAGAGAGAGGGGGTTTCAGCCTAGAAAACCTGTAAACAAGCAGGAGATACGAACTGCTCTAACTCTGAAAGGATGCAAATTCTGAATAGCAATGTCTTTGGTAATAGTCTTTACTATCCTTTGCCTCCATATTTAAGGCTAATCAATGTGATAGGAATACCCCTTTAAGGCAAGCTTAATGTGACCTAGTCTATAGACTATGTGGCAGAGTGACCATAGGTGGTCGCATGCTGCTGCCAATAGGTGGCGTACGTCGAGAGACCTGGTAGTAACGTGCCACCGAGGGCCTGGTCTCGGTGGGGGAAGCCAGGTATTGTTGGTCAGCAACATTAGGTTGCTGACCCTTGTATGTAGTATGGCTAATGTCCAGCCATTATGGGCTGGCTTTCCCGGAACAGCTGCAGATGGATGAGTGGCTGTTCCCACATTCCAGGTCCCTGTGTTCCAACCCAGGTATTGGGTAAGTTTCTGGAGACCTATTAAAGGCCTCCTACTCCAGGTGATCGGGGGGCGTGGTCTGCTAGCTGGCAGTGCAGCAGAGGAGCTGGAGAGAGGCTCTGGCCCCCGGAGGCTTGAGGAAAGCCGATACCGTACTGGAGAGTACAGTGTGTTTGTTGCTGGACATTAGGTCCAGATCACCGATAGATAGGGTCTATTTTTTTGGTTTAGTTCGTGGACAGACGGCCGAGGTTTTGATTTATGTGCTTACTTGTCTGTAACCTGCTGGTCCAATAAAACTGGTTGAGGCCAGTGAAACCAAAGTCTGCAGTTGGAGTACCTTATGTTGGTTGTGCCAATACCGATCTACTAAAGACGGCAATCCTGTGAGCTAAGACCCCTCTGAGCCGATCCAAGATGGCGGCCGAACGTGTGAGAGTCGTCACAACTACTATGAAATAATCAATTGCTTCTGCACAAGGGAGTACTGCTCTGCTGGTACTGTTCTCATGTAATAGAACAGACTTCATTGAAGCTGTAAGTCCTACAGAATCAAAATCTGTGGCACTCTATACCAGTCTTGGCATTGAATAAACCACACAATTCACTAAAATCAGTCTCCTTATTAAGTATATTAAACTTTTACATTGCAAGTAACATAACTGAAAAGCCATCATATTGTAGTGCACCTAGATCAGAAAAACCCCTTGCCTACTAGGACTGCTACTTCAAGAATAAGCGTCCATCCACACAGTATGGTTTTCTCATTGGATTTTCAGACGATTTGTGGATTGGAAAACCATCTGAAAACCGACTATAAGCCATCCCCACAGACTAATAGAAAATCCATTCAGTAGTCTACACTGAACGGATTTTCAGCCGACAGCGTTCCGAAAAGCTTTGAACATGCACAATCTTCTGCCCGGTTTTTGGCCAGATGATATGCAATTAAATGGTTATGTGGAATGGGCGAATCCGCAAACGACAACAAAATACTGTCCGGATTCTAAAAGCGAACCTCAATGGTATTTTGTATATGCCGTGTGGCCGTACCCTAAGCTCTTATTCCATCCAAGAGTGTTTTCTATGATAATATTTGTGGCAACAAAACCTGTGAAGATGTTTCATTTTCCTTCTTTGACAGCAGATAGACTAAAATTAACAGGCAACACTGCAAATACGGTTAGCATACACAACACCATACCAAAGTGCAGACTGTATACTACTAAGATAGGAAATGGCGTGAACACCAAACGGCACAAACATAGTACATAGCTTTATTTACAAAAAAATGACACAAAAAACAGGAAACAGATGGGATAGGATAAAAAAAACCAAAATCAACAAAACACTGTTATACCATGGCCAGGTTCATATGAGAGGCGGAAGCCAGTTTTTTAAAATTGATTTTTTGTAAGTTTATTTTATACTTTTTATTTTACATGCTGTGCCCCTATAAGGTAAGAAAAAGACCAGGGGGAGGGGATTTTAAGATTAAGCTTGGCGCCCCAGCTTCTCCTTACTACCAGCTATGAAGTGCATTTGGAACTAATTAATGGACCGTCAGCTTTGTTACCACTCAAAACTATGGGGGACATGTATGAAAACTGTCTAGGTCTAAGGCCATGTTCACATGGCTTAAAATGGGACGTATTTCAGTCCGTAATTCATTCCGTACTGCGTGAATTACGGCTGAAATACGTCCCAGTCATTACGGTAATCTGCAGTTCTGATAGAGAACTATGGATTACGTCTCCTCTCCCTGCTCGGCGAATCCGCCGCGGGGGGAGATAAGTGACATGTCATTTACTAGCGGCGTATACGCGCCGCTAGTAATGATAGTCTATGGGCTGGCGAAGTGCCGGCCCCCTGCTCCCGCCCACACAGCGTAATTGCGGGGCGTAATTGCGGGGCGTAATTACGCCCCACAAATAAGCCGTGTGAACATAGCCTTAGGCTTTCTTTGTTGCAACCAATCAGAGCTCCCCTTTAATTTTTTCGGAGCACTATATGAAATTAAAGGGAAGCTCTGATTGGTTGCTATGTTCAACAACGAAAGTCTTAGAACTAGACCGTTTTCATACATGTCCCCCTATGAGTATACAACTTATTTCTTTATATATCTACTGAAACGTGTAAACTGTCTTGAAAATATATGCACAATTTGATTTAAAAAGGACTTACTTTTTATACAACACAAAGGATAGTCTATGAATTTATATTGTGATTGGAACTGAGATAGGAGAAGACTAGTATTCAGACTACCCTAGTGGTTACTCGAATATTAAATTGTTGGGTATGTAAAAAAAAAAAAAAACATATAGCCTATGGGCAGTCAGCATCAGTATGCAACCTGAATGCGCCCCACCCCCACACCTCTCAGAGCAAGCGGCCTCCTGCAGTTGCATGCACCACCCGTCTGTAGAAATGGCCCTGGCTGGGACGCATCATACATGTAATACAAGAAACAACTCCTAGACATAAAATTAAAAAGGGTTTCAACGGAAAGAATCCAAGTGGGTAAAAAAAAAGGCTCTGGTGGAACCCTTTTTAATTTTATGCATGATCTGCATTCTGTATTTTACAACATACGGACACTGCAGCATTTGTCATTTTATGTCTGCAATTTAATCAGCCTAAGGCAATGTTCACACGGCTTATTGCCGACGTAATTGCGGGGACGGATTTCGCCCCACAATTACGCCGGCCCCATAGACACTCATTCACGGCGCGTACACGCCGTAAATAATGTGCATGTCAGTTTCTCCCCCCTCGGCGGATTCGCCGAGCAGGGAGAAGAGACGGAATCCACATTTCTTTATGAGAACTGTGGATTACCGTAATAACTGGGACGGATTCCAGCCGTACTGCAGCACAAATACGACGCGCAGTACGGCTGGAATCAGTCACAGAATAAGCCATATGAACGGCCCCTAAGGCTATGTCTTCACGGCATAGCAATACGATCATTCAGGCATCCCCATAGACGGCAACAAAAAAAACGGCCTGTAGTCTCCACAGGGCGCTTTTTCTCTGCTTGACTTCTGGCGCCGGCGTATTATACAACATGTTGTATAATATGCCGGCATTTGGATTTTTTTGTCGTCTTCCCATACAATCAATTGTATGGGCGATGGTAAAAAAAAAAACGAGAACCTACTGTGGTTTTTGCGCAAAACGTGAAAAAACCATGATTGTGAATTTAAAAAAAAAAAACGGTCGACTTTCATCCGTTTTTTTTGTCCGCTGCAGTGGGGATTTAGTATTGTTTCTTCTATTCCGTGTACGGTGTGCCCCAGCCTGTCATATAAGCCTGGTATGGTATATCAGTGTTATTTTAAAGAGATTTTAATCACGTCAGATCAGCTTCCCAATTTTTGTAAACAAAGCTATGTATTATATAGATGTGCCGCTGGGTGTTCGTGCCAACATTTTCCTTCTCTAAAGGGTATGTTCCCAAGAAATTGCGCCGTTTTTTAATTGGCGGTTTTTTAAAGGGTCCCTGAAAATACTTCTAAAGCTGGGGGTGGGGGGCCCCCATTTTCATACCACAGGTGAAAACCCCCTGAAAAACTTCTATACACATTTCCCCCCCCCCCAAAATTTCCATTTTCTCTTTTTTTTTATTGAAGCGCAAATACGTACTGAAATGCGCCCCACAATTACACCGTGTTCGGTATTCCAGTGTTTGATAATACAAACTTTTGGCCCAAGTTACTAACAGAAAGATAGAAATACTGATTTAAAAGACTTCAGCTTTAAAACATGACCTTTGCAGCTTTTACTTCTAAATAAAGATTTAACTCGGCTTTAATAATGACTGTTTAGGGCAAGTCAATGCCAACAACTACTTTTGTCTCCAAACCTGGTTAAAATGAAGTTTAGGAATCTAACTGTGAAAAAAGCATACAATTTTCCCTTGTTAAAAAAAAACAGTAAGATAGATCAATTACATTGATAGATAAATTAAGAAGCTAGAGCGATAACAGACAACGCAAAAATGGATGAAAAAAGAGGGATAGACAGACAATATCAATCTTAAAGTTGTTTTTAAAATGCTTGTTTTAGAATTTTAAAAAAATTTTGATTACTTACCAAGGTAAAAATGAATCAATGCATTAAAATAATTGTAAAAAATAATAAGTGACAGTGTTTTCAGCTTTTTAAAAATACGTTTTTGTGCAGTCATAAGCCTTTTTGTGCTGGAAATAAAAATTTTGATGATTGCTATTGCAAAAATCAAAATTTATCCCCAGGGTTTCCTTACAATGTCCCCGACAAGCTGTCTGTGGCAATAAGTTTACTGGAACAACTAACCAATTATTAACATTTTACTTGTAAAACATCTGTATTAGTAAAGCACATGCGTGTTGGTGGTTAGTAGCGCCTTCTTTCAGTACAGTGTGTAACATTTTCTGGCTGTTTTCTGTGTTTAGAAGGGGAACTATTTTTTGGCCCAGGTGAGCACATGATCCAGAAAAGATCCTATTCTCAATATAGAAAATAATTTCCAGCTTTCAACAGCTCTTTCTGACTGTTATATGTAAGGATTTGCTTCATCTGCACCAAAATTTCTTTAATCTTTATTCTGTATTTTGTTCGGTGACATTTTGGGGCTTTGGAGCCAAATTTCTAATTTTTTTTTTTTATAAACTCTGGTTTTCATATAAAATGGTTTTTCCCCTAACCAAACAATTGCAGAACCCCCTGTAAATTATAGTTGTTTGTGAGACCCCGGTAAAAAGTTTGTAAATTTTTGCAAGCTTGTGACTTCTCTATTATGAAAATATCTAAAAAAATATATATACAGCAGATTAAATAAGTATTGAGCACATCACCAGTAAATCTATTTCTAAAGGTGCTTTCAACATGAAATTCTCACCAGATGTCGGTAACAACCCATCCAATTCACACAGGCAAAGAAATCACACCATAGATGTCTATAAATTAAGTTATGCGTAATAATAATGAGAAATGACACAGGGAAAAAGTACTAAACACGCTTATTGACATTTATTAAATACTTTTAATACCTTCAAAAGCATTTTTTTTGTGATGACAGCTTCAAGACACCTCCTTTATAGAGAAACTAGTCATGCATTGCTCAGGTAGGATGTGGATCCATTCTTCCACACTAACACGCTTCAAATCCTAAAGGTTCGGTGGGCTCCTTCTATGAACTATGATCTTTAGTTCCTTCCAAAGGGAGTTCCTTCCTTTTCCTGTTGGATTCAGCTCAGGTGATTGACTAGGCCATTCTAGCAACTTTATTTTCTTTCTCTGAAACCAATGGAGAGTTTCCTTGGCTGTTTGTTTGGGATTATTGTCTTGCTGAAATGTCCACCCTCATTTCATCTTCATCGTCCTTGTAGATGGCAGCAGATTTCTATCAAGAATGTCTTGGTATATTTGTCCATTCATCCTTCCTTCAAATACATGAAGTTTTGCACCATTATGGTCCCACCTCCAAACTTCAATGTAGCTATGGTGTTTTTTTGGGTGATATGCAGTGCCTTTTGGCCTCCAAACATGGTGAGTATTATGGCATCCAAAGAGTTCAATTTTGGTTTCATTTGAAGAGACTATATTCTCTCAGTATTTTACAAGCTTTTTTACATGTTGCTGAGCAAACTTTAAATGTGCTTGAACATGCTTTTTGTTCAGAAATGAAGTCTTGAGTGGGGAGCATGCATCCAGGGCAAGGAGGTTTGGTGCTTAACTTATTGTTGTCTTTGAAACAATTGTACTTGCTTTTCCAGGTCTTTCTGTACCTCTCCACAGATGGTCCCTGGCTCTTGGAGAATTCTTCTGATAATTTTTTTTTAACTCCTCTGTATGATGTCTTGTGGGGAGCACCTGGTCGTGGCTGGTTTATGGTGAAATTATGTTCTTCCCACTTCCAGACTATGGCCCCAACAGTGCTCATTGGAACCTTCAGTAGTTTAGACAATCTTCTGTAACCAATGCCATCAGTATGTTTTGCAACAATATGATTGTGAAGGTCTTGAGAAAGCTCACTGGTTTTACCCATCATAAGATGTTTCTTGTGTGGCACCTTAGTAATGAGACACCTTTTCACAGGCTATCAGTTGAACCAGCTGATATTATTTTTCACTAAGTGGCAGGATTCCTCTCTAATTACTGATAGCTTTCAGCTGGTGTAATGACTTTCCATGGCTTTTTACAGTTCTCTTTCTTCATGTGTTTAATACTTTTCCCTGTGGTTTGTTATCTTTGCCTGTGTGGATTGGATGGGTTGTTTCTGACATCTAGGGAGAATTTCACATCAATAGCACCTTTACAAATATATTTACTTGAAAAATTGGTGACAAGTTCAATATTTTTCTCACCCACTGTGTGTATGTGTGTATATATAAATAAATATAATGGAAGTTTCAACTACAGGTAAAGAAAAAGACAAAAGTGTGAGACTGGGATCCCCATAATAACTCCTGATATCGGGTGAAGGTGCCAGTGCATGTATTTTCTTGCGCTCATGTCATTTAATAACACCATGTCCATATGATTTGATTTAGAAATTACTAAATTATTTGATGATAATGCTTCTACATTTTATAGTTAGCTGAGCAGTTTTATGACATTGTAATAATGAGATATTACTTAGTTAAAAAACAGGTCATTCAATATTACTTTAACCTTGCTTTTATTAATAAAAATTATCTTAATGCAGCAAAAACATCATTGGTATCACAAGTACTGGACGGAGAGCAGCATAGCTTCCTTTGCTTCCATTTAAAGTAGAAAATTCCTAAAAAAGAATCCTTTTGATTATAACTTGGCTGCTTTCCCAATGCAAGCAGAGAGCGCCTATTCAAATACAGTAGCTCTATTAAGAAAATAATCTTGCTTTATGTTGTGTTTATGAAGGAGCACATTCCAAGAATTCTGTATCCCCATCTGTGCTTGTAAATACATTGAGAAATCTACCCCAAAAATGAACACCCTCCTTGACATACCAGATCACCAGGACTGAAACAAAGACGCCCTTCAGATATAAAGGGTCCTAAAAGGGGAAAAGTTATTTCATGCCAGATAGTAATAGTAATAAGTAAATGAAAACCAGTTTGCTTTTTTCTAAGTAGGAAAAATACTTTATTAAATCATTCATCTGATGTAGGCATTTGAGTAATACTGTAATTTGGGATACCAGGTAAATAGGCTTAGATTAAAAAATTTTTTGAGAAACTCCCATCTGTAATGTTTTTGGTGACTGGTCCTTTCAAAGAAGAAGGACAATATTCATAGGACTTACAGGATTTAATTTAAAAAAATGGTCTAGATTAGGAGTGGTGTTTTGGAGAAATTTTTCTTATAGTCTTTTTTTACAAACATTTTGGTTTATTTTACACAGATCCATGGGGTACAAACCCAGATAGTTTCAGGTATTGTCCAGCAGGTTTAGTGGACCATATATATGGCTTTTGATTTTTGTTCTTAATCACAAACAAAGATTCCACTATTTGGGAAAAATGTCAAAATTTTTGTAAAGCAACTGCCAACTTGTATCACCCAGCTGTCAATTTATTGTCATACTTTCAGGAGGAATAACAGAGGAAGATCACAATGCAGAAATCTTAAAATAAGAGACTGGGATTTTTTTTGATATTTTAGGTAATCAATGTAATGACTGAAAAAGACACGCCAGGACAGCTGGCAGGTCCTCTTTTATTCAGTCATTTGGAACACCAGGTAAATAGTCATACATTGTGAAATTCCTTAGAGAAACCCCAAACCCCCCTAGATTAAGGGTCCCAAAAGGGGGTTCTTTTTTGTAGGGAACAAGTAGTTGGTGGCTTCCTGTTCTCCAGCACTACTATTTGGGGTCCATGATATATTGTGGTATTATTTATACCTTTAATTATTGCTACTTATTCGGCTGTTTCAGTTTATTGTCAATAGGTGGTGTGGCCCCAGCTAATTTAACTATAGGGTGACTCAAAAATACTATATAAAATTGTCAAAAATCCATAATAAACTTTATTACAACAAATACGTTTCACAAAACTGACACAAAGTTTTTAGTCACACTAAAAAACGTTAAAAATGAAAAAATTAACAAAAAAGCAGGAAGTAGTCACTTAAAACACTGGACAAAAAACAAAATAAATTAACCACAATGTCATAGTATAAATTACCATGTAATTATATCAAGTGAATAATATACACTAATCCTGCAGAAAATAATATCAATCATAAATATATAATTACAAATGTAAAGTTATATTACCCACAGGGAATAAAAAGACATCACCTTTTCCACAAAAACCCCTCGAGTACGTTTCGCCGCTTAGCTTTTTCAGAGCTTTCTCTTGAGAAAGCTAGGTGGCGGGAAAAGACGTCAGGCATTGTGGCAGGTTGCATGTTTTTTCTTATTCCTGTGTAATAAACTTTTTCATTTTTAATTATATTTTTACTTTTTATTATTTTCTGCAGTATATTTATGCACTTGATATATTACTATTTTAATTTATATATGATGCATGTGTTTAATTTATTTTGTTTTTTTCCCAGTGTTTTTTAAATGACTTCCTCTCTTTCTCTTTTGTACTATGTTATTCTTAACTGTTTTTTAGCTGTGATTAAAAAAATTGTGTAGTTTTTGAAACATATTTGTTATAATAAAATTTATTTGGGGTTTTTGACAAATTTTATATAGTATTTTTTAGTCATCTTTTGTTTTTGGTTTATATTTTGGTTTATTTATGGTGACAGGTTTTTTTGACCCGCTTTTGAATGGGGTTTATTTAAATATAGGGCCCCGTGAATTCTAGTTTG